>CAKNXH010059845.1:81880-124471 GCA_932178445.1 Andricus quercusramuli | reverse complement strand
GGACTTATACTCTCACTTCACGAAAAACGTTACCAGCTCTTGGACTATAAGTATATACAAATTTCTATATACTTACACGGAGAGAAAAATCAGCGTTTGAAACGACGAAAGGGCATCGTAGTCCAAAACGACGGCTCATAGTCGTCTGAGACGACGAATATCGTCGTTTCATCCTACGAATCGCTTCGACGTTTGAAACGACATGGAACGTCGTTTGAAACTACAAAACTCTTGCATTCCTAAATTAGGCCCCGCCATATTGGCGGGGCTTATTTTTGGTTGCAGCGATCAAGACTCGTAGTTTCAAACGACGAATAAGCGTCGTTTCAAGCGCTGATTTTTCTCTCCGTGTAGTATGGAGCGCGCCAGATACGTAGTTTCTATCCGTCGCTGGGAGTTGCGTAGTTTCTTTTAGGACCCATCGATTTGAAGACATCCAGATAGTTTCAAATTTTTATATTTTTCTTCATAGCAAATATTCAACGGAGAAAACGAGGGCTTTAACCAAACTCACGGTTTTCGCCAGTCATTTTTAAACATAAAAGTATGCAATTCTTTCAAACTTTGATTGCAATTATTAACATCAGGGACAGGTCTTTAGCATAAAGTTGAATTTCACTATTTTCACATGATAATGGCGGAAAAATATCAAACTGAAAACCTCAAAATTTGACATTTCCAAGCAGTATTTTGTATTTACTTTTTGTATTGAAATGTGTACCTGAATTAAAATTTATTCTTATCAAATAAAAGTTCAAGTCTGTAAATGATAATATTAATTTGGTTTGAAATAATTATTTTACGTATGCGCCTAATATAACAGCATTTTGTAATGTAATGTACATGGCACTTTGGCAGCGCACACCAACATTTAAAAACAATTTTTAGATAGGGAAATAAGTATCAGCACTTACAATTGGTCAAATTAGACTCTACGAACATTCAGTAACATTATATGTCAACGTAAAAGTCCTTAAATATTTATAAATATCAAAGAAAGAACACTTTATATTAATAAATATTGTTTATTAAAATTCAAGCTTTGATTCTAATGTATAAACATGTCATCAAAATGTTTGAATAAGTTAAAAAGTATGAATAAAGAAAAGGTGAAATTTTTTTTTTTCAGGTTAAAAATCAATTTTTTGTCCTCACGCATTAATTAATTATAAAATATCAATGAAACAACGTAAGAAGATACAGTATCCTTGCCGAAACGATATACTAACAAAATTAATTAACATTTTTTGTCAGTTTTCCAGTTAGTTAAGATTATATACTGTAAATCATTATCTACTGTAGGGTGGTTTCCCCTATTAATTTTTGTAAATCTGAAAAGTATCGTAGCAAATAGTTAGTGGAAAGACTTTCTTTGTTGATTTCGTAAACAAATTGAGCCAATTCGCTGAAAAATAGCTAATCTCTGAATATATTTATGAAATTTGTTTAAATAATTAATCATTATTGTCAATTTGAAAAGTATCGTAGCGAAGAGTAATCGCAAAGACATTCATTGTTGATTCCGTAAAAAGAGCAGCATATTCGTTGAAAAATAGCAAAAATCTGAATATGTTCATGAAAATTTTAAAAATAATTAATAATCATTGTCAATTTGCAAAGTATTTTAGTAAAGAGTTATTGGAAAGACATTCTTTGTTGATTTCGTAAACAAATTGAGCCTATTCGCTGAAAAACAGCCAAACTCTGAATATGTTTATGAAAATTGTTTAAATAATTAATAATTATTGTCAATTTTTAAAGTATTGTAGAAAAGATTTATTGGAAAGACAGTCTTTGTTGATTCCGTAAAAAACGCAGCCTATTCATTTAAAAATAGGTAAACTGAATTTTTTCATGACAATTGTTTAAAGAATTAATAATCATTGTTAATTTGGAAAGTTTCATAGCGAAGCGTAATCGAAAAGACATTCTTAGTTTACTCCATAAGTAGCTTGAATAATGTAGAATTCATCCTGAATTTAGTAGAATTCTATTAAACTTTGTTTAATTCTTTTAAATTCAGTAGAATTCTCCTAGGTTTGGCAGAATTCTCTTGAATTTAGTCCAATTATCCGGTTTTCTTTCGAATTTAGCAGAATATTCTTGAAAAGAGAATTCTGCGGAACTTGAAAGATGCTGCTGATTTCAAGAGAATTTTGCTAATTTAAGAAAATTCAACTGAATCCAAGTGAATTTCACTGATTTCAAGACAATCTTGCTGGTTTCAAGAGGATTCTGTCAAACCTAAGAGAATTCTACTAAATTGAAGAGGATTTTACATAATCAAAGAGAATTTTACTAAATTCAACAGAACGATACCGAATTCAAGATAATTTCACTGAGTTCAAAAGAATTCTCGAAAATTCTACAAAATTCAAGGGAATTTACAGAATTCATGAGAATGTTTTCGAATTTGGCTAATTGTGGAAATATTTTTTTTTCAATTTGTGTATCCAGTTGACGTGTGAAGATACACCAGAGAGTCACAACCTACTAGACCAGGAGTTCATGACATAAATGATGTAAGTACAGGTGTACGGACAATTTTCACCTGACAGGTTCGACTTAGGATGACGAACTTAAAAATGCGTGCCTTAAAGGGCTGAGCGTGTCAGGTGAGGGATGGCGAGCTGGCAAAGGTGCCAATTTTTATGGTTCATTGTGTCATGAAGTGCTTTATGGCACCTTCATAGGTGCCGGAAATTCAGGTGACATTTCTTGATATTGATTTTACAGGAAAAAGTTTCAAACAAAAGTTGTTCTGCTTCGAAAGATGGATATTTTCATCCCTATATCCTATATCCTATAAACAATAATAAACAGAGTCACGTTCTCAGCTTCTAATTATCGTAGAAGGTTGTAATAAAGCTGAATATTATTCTAAAAAATTAAATAACAAAATCGCTTAACTTTCACAATTGCATTATTTATTGTTGTTAAAGTTTATACTTTTTCCGTTCGAATATAATCTATGTTTACTACCGTGACGAAAGTCAATTTTCCGGGCGCA
This sequence comes from Andricus quercusramuli, assembly GCA_932178445.1. Taxonomy (NCBI): domain Eukaryota; kingdom Metazoa; phylum Arthropoda; class Insecta; order Hymenoptera; family Cynipidae; genus Andricus; species Andricus quercusramuli. The sequence goes on along the minus strand of CAKNXH010059845.1, from coordinate 121,461 downwards.
GCATGGGGTCGTCTCAGATTTTTCGACGGCCTCTGGCGTACGCGTAGACGGTTACACTACTTGTAGCAGATGTTTCATTACAAATTCTTCGTGGTGCATTTTTAATGCAATTATATAATATACATTCAGAGGTGTCAATATGCAACTTCGAAAAACAAGGTGATCGATAATGTGAATGCGACAGGTAACTCCGAGAAAATCGAAAAATTAATTTTGTGCTCAAGATCGTGTCGCGGATTTATCCATTTTTTTCGAAATTCGTCTCTTTTTGCTTTAAATGAACAATATAGTGGAATTTTGTCTTCTTTTTTAGGTCGAAATAGAGCGCTGCCGTTCGAGAATGTATCTTTTTTGTGAAAAAATGTCATTTTTTAGGTTGGAAGATCAACTATTTCAATAGAAAATCAATCTCATTTGGTTCTGGATTAAACTATTTTGTTGAAAATTCTTCTTTATTTGTTGACTTGAACTGCAATTGGTTTCCAATTAAAATATTTTGTAGTTGTGTGATATAAAGTATTACATTTTTACCTGAGAATTCATCTGTTTCGGTTGTAAATGTCATTACTTGCTTCAGAAATCATTTGTTCCTTTAAAGTTTCCACTACATTGGTGGAAAGTTGAAGTGTTTGGTTGAAAAGTTTTTCTTTTGTTGAGAAATAATATTGCTACTTTGATCATGCAACTGCTCTGAAGGAAATTAGTCTCCTTCCCTTGAAAATTGAACAATTACGTAGAAAGTTTTTTCGATTCTTCGTTGAAATTTGGCTTGTTCGTTTCAAAATTTATCTGCTCGGGTAAAAAGATCGCATTATTTTTGTTGACAATTCAATATTTTCTGTCCAAAATTAATCTCACTTTTACTGAGGATTTGGCCTTTTTTTACATTTCTCCTTTCTGGTTGAAAATTGTCCTACTTACTTCACAGTTGAACTGCTTTGATAAAACTTCAATGTTTTTGATTGAAGATTACTCATTTTCGCGGAAAATTCATCTGTTTTGATACAAAATGTTACCACTTGCTTGAAAAATCATGTAAAATCATTTTCTTTCAAAGAACAACAGTATACGGGATTTTTTTCAGTCTCAGTTTAAAAATTCGTCCTTTTTCCTCAAAAAACTTTATTTCTGCAAATTTTTCACGCAAAATAACAGTTTTGTAACCAAAGCAAATTTTGGTTAAATTTATTCAACAATTAAACTGTTTGGTTAAAAATTAAGATCTTTGTTGGAAATTTAACTCTGTTTTTGAAAATTTTTCTGTTTGGTTTGTAAATGGTTATAATTGATGTATCTGGTTGAAAATGAGCTTTTCTGTAGAACAGTAATACGAATTTTTAACCAAGAATCGAAAAAAATTTCTACTTAATTTTTGATTTTTCAAGGGACGGAGACTAATTCTCTTCAAAGCAGTTGCATGATCACATGTTTGTTACTTCTGAACCAAATATTTTGTGTCTTTCCAGCAAAATAATTAAATTTTTAACAGGAAAGATTCCTTTCGAAGCATGCGGATGAATTTTAAAAACGTGAAGTGTTACTGTCCTACAGAAAAGTTTATTTTTAACCAAATAGATTAATTGTAACCGTTTACAAACCAAACAGACGAATTTTTAGAAACAGAGTTGAATTTCCAGCAAAGAACATAATTTCCAACCAAACAGTTCAAAAATTTAAAGAAATAAAGTTTTTTTCACAAAACAGGACAAATTTTGCCACTAAGACAGAAAAAAAAATCCCCTAAATTGTTGTTGTTTCGAAGAAAATGATTGTACATGATTTTTAAACCAAGTAATAACATTTTGTACCAAAACAATGAGTAATCTTCAACCAAAAACATAAAAAATTACATTTTTTCACAAAAATAGTTATTTGTGATACAAGTGCGTAAAATAGGTGATTGTGTGCGAGTGTTAATTTTGCAGCATAAGCCGGAGGCTCGAAGCATGAGTCGGTGGTTAGCGCACGAGCGAAGCGAGTGCGAAAACGTAGACGAGTGCTTCGAACCGCAGGCGAATGATGCAATCATACGAGTTAACAATTACCTACACGCACGTGTATCACACGCTATTTTTTGCAACGCCCGTCCGAAAAAGTTCTCAGGAGGTAGTAACGAAAAATTTTTAAAAAAAAAATTTGTGAAAAAAAATTTTCGAAAAAAAAATGTGAAAAAAAATGTTGAAAAAAAAAATTTATTTAAAAAAAATTTTTTGGAAAAAATTATCGAAAAAAAATGTTGGCGTTCATGCTCCCCCCCCCCCCACCCCGGGGGAAGGGGGGTACGAAACCCTAAAAACAAAACTTCAATCATTAAAACATTTGTTCAAGTTAAATGTAAATTTATTTCAAGAAGATATCAACACCAGTGTTTAAAGTTACCTATGCCAGTGTCTAAAGTACCTCATCTCAAATGTGCGCATGCGCAGCTTTTTCACCAGTGTCTAAAGTAAGCCATCTTCAAACTGCGCATGCGCGAAAATTTTTTCACGCGCAGTCTGCTCAAATAAGGTACTTTAGGCACCATCTACATGCATGCAAACGTCAACTTTTTAGGTGGGTCTTGCAAAAAGATACATTTTCGAACGGCAGCGCTCTATTTCGACCTAAAAAAGAAGACAAAATTCCACTATATTGTTTATTTAAAGCAAAAAGAGACGAATTTCGAAAAAATGGATAAATCCGCGACGCGATCTTGGGCACAAAATTAATTTTTCGATTTTCTCGGAGTTACCTGTCGCATTCACATTATCGATCACCTTGTATTTCGAAGTTGCATATTGACACCTCTGAATGTATATTATATAATTGTATTAAAAATGCACCACGAAGAATTTGTAATGAAATATCTGCTAAAAGCAGTGTAACCGTCTACGCCTACGCCAGTGGCCGTCGAAAAATCTGAGACGACCCCATGCTGCGCCCGGAAAATTGACTTTCGTCACGGTAGTAAACATCGATTATATTCGAACGGAAAAATTATAAACTTTAACAACAATAAATAATGCAATTGTGAAAGTAAAGCGATTTTGTTATTTAATTTTTTAGAATAATATTCAGCTTTATTACAACCTTCTACGATAATTAGAAGCTGAGAACGTGACTCTGTTTATTATTGTTCATAGGACAATAAGTTACTATTTTACTCGAAAGGAGCTGACGCCAATTTGTTATATAAGACTTATACTATTGATGTACTCATTTTGATAACACCTTCTTTTGAATTGCTAAAGGTACAGCAGGTAAAAGAAACAATGGAAAAAAGAATGAAAAATGCGCATAACATGGTAAATATAAACATTTGAATAAAATGTTCTTCAGTAATGTTGAAGTACACCTGCAGGGGAGTATTTTTCTCTCTTGATAATTTTCGAAAAAATGACTTGCTGGACAGAAAAACAGCTTTTGATTGTTCTCGTATTTTTTAATCGATGTTTTCTCGAAATGTATCAATTTCATCCAAAAATGATATACAAGTAGGAATGAAAATATCCATCTTTCGAAGCAGAAAAACTTTTGTTTGAAACTTTTTCCTGTAAAATCAATATCAAGAAATTTCACCTGCATCTCCGGCACCTATGAAGGTGCCATAAAGCACTTGATGACACAAATAAGTGCCTTAAAAATGCCCACGTGCAATTTATATGTCATCTTCTACATGTACACAAATTTTCAAGCGTGAACCACTAACCGCAATGAACCATAAAAATTGGCACCTTGCCAGCTCGCCATCACTCACCTGACACACTAAGCCTTTTAAGGCACGCATTTTTAAGTTTGTCATCCTAAGTCGAACCTGTCAGGTGAAAACTGTCGGTATACCTGTACTTACATCATTTATGTCATGGGCTCCTGGTCTATACTGGAAAAGTGACCGGAGGAGAAATTATACGAACTGAACGTGTTTATGTACACTAGGGTGCTCCAAAAAGGCATTGAAAAATTTTTGTTTTGAATTTTTATGGGTACCCCAGAAATTTGTTCGAATTTACACAAAAATAAATCCATTAAAAAAAAAAAAATGATATTTAGAGGTGCCGCAAGCCCCATGAAGTTTAACACGTATTTCCCATAAGAAAAAAAGAAGTTTATGTAAATCTTATTCAGAATCCTCAATATTATCTCAATCGAGTTGAAACTCATAATTTCTCTTCAAAATCAGTCGTAGAATACGAATAAAATATCACTTTTTACATATCAACACCATAAGTCTGTTTTATAGGGTCCCAAAGAAACCCCATAAGTGAAAAAATGGGTTTTGCAAGTTTTTCGCGGTAATTATGACTTTTTATGCGGTTTTTTCAGTGAAAATTATTTCTGGCGCATAAAAGACCATTTTATACTGATGCTTAGATGTCCACATAAATTGTTTGAATACTTTATTATTGTTTTTAGCAATTGTCTCATAGAATGGAGTTAGAAAGACGCGGTTTTTTCACAAATTTTCCATTTGTTGTCAAATTTTCAATTAGAGGGAAGTGATAGTTCATCAATGTTAACAAGAGTGATTGTTTAAACAATTTATTGTTCACTTTAATAATATTCTCTTAGAAAAATGCTACAAAATTGCAGTTTAAACAAAATCACTTTTAGTTGAATTTTCAATTAAGATAAGTTGAGTAATTAGAGTTGAGAAAATTAATTGTTTAAACAATTTATTATAATTATTAATAATATTATATTTGAATAATGCTAGAAAGATGCGTTTTTTCTAAAATTTCTAGATTTTTGTCCAATTTTCATTTGAAGTGAAGTATGAATGAATTCAAGTTGACAAAATTATTGCTTACACAATTTATTATCATTGTTAATAATATTTTCTTTGCTTAATTGGTAGAATGTTGCGGTTTTTTCGGAAATTTTCAACTGTTTGTCTATTTTTCATTAGGCGTGACTTAATAATTAATTAGATTCAGCAAAAATAATAGTTTCAACAAATTATTATTGTTTATGACCATCTTCATCTATATCAGTGCCTGATAGTTGCGGTTTTTCGGCCATTTTTAAACTTTCTGTCCTTTTTTCACTTAGTGAGTCAGTAATTAATTAATTAATTATTACCTTAGTAAGTGGAAAAAAGGACAGAAAGGTAAAAATTTCCGAAAAACCGCAACTATCAGGCATTGATATAGATGAAGATAGTCATAAACAATAGTAATTTGTTTAAACAATGATTTTTGCTAAATCTAATTAATTATTAAGTCACGCCTAATGAAAAATAGACAAACAGTTGAAAATTTCAGAAAAAACCGCAACTTTCTACCAATTAAGCAAAGAGAATATTATTAACAATGATAATAAATTGTTTAAACAACTATTTTGTTAACTTGAATTTATTATTACTTCACTCCAATTGAAAATTGGACAAAGAGCCAGAAATTGAAAAAAACCGCATCTTTCTAGCGTTATTCAAATATAATATTATTAATAATTATAATAAATTGTTTAAACAATTAATTTTCTCAACTCTCATTACTCAACTTATCTTAATTGAAAATTTGAATAAAAGTGATTTTCTTTAAACTGCAATTTTGTTGCATTTTTCTAAAAAAATATTATTAACATTAGTAATAAATTCTTTAAACAATCACTCTTGTTAACATTGATGAACTATCACTTCCCTCTAATTGAAAATTTGACAACAAATGGAAAATTTGTGAAAAAACCGCGTCTTTCTAACTCCATTCTATGAGACAATTGCTAAAAACAATAATAAAGTATTCAAACAATTTATGTGGACATCTAAGCATCAGTATAAAATGGTTTTTTATGCGCCAGAAATAATTTTCACTGAAAAAAACCGCATAAAAAAGTCATAATTACCGCGAAAAACTTGCAAAACCCATTTTTTCACTTATGGGGTTTCTTTGGGACCCTATAAAACAGACTTATGGTGTTGATATGTAAAAAGTGATATTTTATTCGTATTCTACGGCTAATTGTGAAGAGAAATGATGAGTTTAACTCGATTGAGATAATATTGAGGATTCTGAATAAGATTTACAAAAACTTCTTTTTTTTCTTATGGGAAATACGTGTTAAACTTCATGGGGCTTGCGGCACCTCTAAATATAATTTTTTTTAAACAAAAAAAAATGGATTTATTCTTGTGTGAATTCGAACAAATTTCTGGGGTGTCCCCATAAAAATTGGGGAAGAAAAATTTTGGACCACCCTAATGTACACACTCTTGTCGACGGCACATGAACTGCCGAGCTTCTAAGGCGTGCTTCTGATTAGTTTATCTTTAATTGTTAATTACTCTGTAATTATTAACTTTAGCAAAAAAATTTTATAATTATTTTCGACGCCATTTTTTTGTTAGAATTCAAAAATACAAAAAAATTTTTGAGTACTGGGACACCCTGTATAACTCACTTTTCATCCGTGAGTAATATGCTCATTTGGTGATTCAAAAAACGGCTGGATACTCGCACATGCGCCAATACGCTTGTTGCAAATGTGCTGACGAGCGGCCGCACTCTAGACTCTAGTTTGCGTTATTAGCAGGTTTGAACCGTATTTAATTCACTTTCTCGTCTCCGAGACGCGTCCATTCAGTACACAACCGGACAAAAAAAGAAAAGTATCTTGATGTAGGGACGAGACATACATATTCCTACGTATTTAGATGCTCTGAATCTGTATCCGCCATCAGAACTGGCCCAACGGGTCTTGGTTTGACCCTAACCTCAAAAAACACCTTGAAATCGCTTAAAAAGGGAAAGTATCTTGATCTGGGAATGAGACATATATATGCCTATGTATTTTGATGCGCTGATTCTAAATCCTTCATTAAAATTAGCCCAACGGGTCTTGGTTTGACCCTAACCTCAAAACACACCTTAAAGTTGCTAAAATAGCCCGTTTTGCTTGTACAAAATCGAACCAGACACATATTGATGCATTTTTGGGATCCTTGAGTCTAATAAGAGTATTTTACGAGCTAATCAGGTAAGAATTTATTCATAACTTCGAAACCGTCAAACATAACCTCGAAGAATACCTCAAACCCATGTAAATGACATTTTTTGTGCGCTGAAACTGGTACCTCACCACATTCATATACGTTCTCGAAGTATCCGAGTCCAATTTTGTGGTTTCGTGAAACCTACTAGATTGCAATATATTGCTAACCTCAAGACAGATCGTGAAATGTTTGAAGTCTTTTTCTTGTAGCATAACCCAGCAAAAAAGAAAGTATTGATACGAATTGAACTGAAAAGACTAAGATACCCTGCAAATCCCGCTTTGCGACCATGACGCATTGGACCTATGTGTCAATGCATGTAAATTCGTGAAGACGGTATTTCAATTTTGAATCTTTCTATACGTACAAATACAGTGCAAAAGTTTACAGTCAGCGAATACACTTCAATGCGTCAGCACGCAAACGCTTCAACATTGGTCAATGCGTCTGAATTCGTGAGAGTAAAATACACACTTGAATTCGCCCCAATGCGTCACGGCGAATTTCAGCAAGTGTTGATTTATACAATTTAATCCGTAAAAGGAAAACCAACGTGCAGGGCATACAGAATTTATTGTAAATGTTTAGTAAATTGTCTCGTAGCTCAGTGGCGGGTAATCTGGACTGATACACGAGGGATCACTGTTTCAAGTCTCGACGCATGCACTTTTTATTAATTTTTTTTCTGATTGACCTCGACCACGCATTCATACGAATTCACACGCATTCAATTCGCGCTGTCTCAATTCATCGAAATGCGTCTCAATCTATTCGAACGAATCAGAAAACGGGATTCACGCGCATTACAAAAATGTTAATTCGCCCCAATCCGTATGAATTCTTTCTTTTTTGCTGGGAAGGCTCTCCATGAACCAATTTACCCATTGATGAAGAGCTACGGTCGCATGATGACGTCGGAGTGTCCGCTTTCCCACCCTGACCAGACGCCGATACTGGGGTTAATCCCTGGATCGTAACAGCCTTATCCGACCGCGTGCAAAAGCGCTGTCTAAGGTTTGATGCCAGCCGTGAACTAATCCGCTGGCGGCGCTGCTGCGCTTCTTGCTGGCAGATACACTAGGCTATGTGACAAATTCAAATAAAAAATGAAGTATTGGTGAAATAAATAAGTTTAAGTGATTTATAGTGCGCGTTAAAGAAATTAATTATTGTAAAGGAGGCTTTTTTGCATTAATATGGCCGGATATAGAGGTAATAGATGCGTAGTTCCGAAATGCAATTCGGGCTACGATTCCTCTTTGAAGAAAGTTCACCTTTTTTCTGCTCCCAAAGAGAGAGATTAGAAAATTATATCTAAGATATGTGTCACATTATCTGGAGCATGGTTCAATGGCATATAATATAATATTTTTCGAAAACAAATTTTCAAACCGCCTAAAATATATGCATATATTTTTTTCAATTAACGCTAATCCAAAAGAGTATGAAAATATACAACTGAGAGCTTAAGTTCATTAATATAATTATTATTAATAATTATATTATTATCACATCAATATTAATAAGCTGAGAATTTATTGTATAAATGGTGAAAGTATATATATAACGTGCTCTAAAAATTCTAAAAATTCTTTAAATTAAGTATATTTTCTTATGACTTTTAAAATAAATTAAAATAATATAAAGATATAAAAAGACAGAATATTGTACAATATTCATCAGCTACGCATGTAAGAAAATTAATGGATGATAAAAGTAAAAAAAAATAGTTGTGAATTCGAAGTGTCTAAGGGTGATTGCCAAAAATTTGACCACTTTAATTTAATTTTAATTTAAACCTCACTCATTTTCGACGTTTCCTTCGAATAATATCTTTTTTCTAAAATTATTTCAGTAAAGTGCTTATATCAAAGCACAATTCAGTCAAGTTTAAAAATGTTAGACTTCGTTAAAAAATTGAAAATAAAAAAGTACGAAAAATGTATTGTCAGGCAATTGTCGCAAACTAAAAATTTTTAAATGAAAAATTGGTAAATAATATTAGCACCATGTTTTTTAAATATTTGAAATTCACAGATATCATTTATATTGAATTTAAAAGGATCAAAATCAAGAGTGGAGTTCAATATTTTAGAGTTAAGGATTTTAAAAATCACATCAAAGTCAGTCTCACAGGGTTTTTGACTTGTCATGCTGCATTGCTATTTCAAGTTTAAACTCGAAAAGTAAATGTTTTTAATGCGGGCTAAATTTGTTAATTTTACACTTAAAAAAATTGTGGTATAGTTAAAAATCGATACGAAACTTTAACTGCAAAAAACATAAAATAATAATCACTATTTTTGCGTAGTATTTTTTGCAACATGTCCTGTAACCATGTATATTAATTTATCATACCATAAAATACGAGGATATTTTGAAGTAAAAGAAAGTAAATTGTGAAAATATTCATTTTTTTCATATTTTAAAATATTTTCATTTCCTTTCACGTGCCCTTTATCAACATGTATAGTTTATATCCATCACAAATACATCCCTTGATCTCTTAGTTTGATATTTTAATACTCTTGGGTAAAAAAGAAACCGCTACATACAAAAAAGAAACCAAACTTTGCACGACTTAAAGCACTTAACTTTAACCATAAACTCATTAAACTGTGTATTTAACATTATGAGCTATGCCCTTAACATTTTTTTGCCCGTCATAAAAATCCTTGTATGTATGTACATATTTCTAATTTAGAACAAAATATATTCTTTGTTCTTTCAATCCTTTTTTTTTTGTGCTTATACGGGTGTGATAACTGGCTTGTATGATACAAAAATTTTAATGAAAATAAATTTAGTTATGGATTAAAAAAAAAATGTTTGTATCCCTTACGAAAATTTATTATAGGAAAATGAGTATAGGCCCATAATTAATTTTCCTATCATGAAATTCCTATAATTTTTTCGCGATTATAGGAAAAATCACCGGAACATAATAATGGAAAAATAGTTATAGAAATGAATAATATTGAAATAAATATTCCATAACGTATAAGATATTCATAGCTTTTAGGTTTCATTCTACCCACAATCTAAACGAAGCTTGTTTCAAATATGTAAATTTGTATGTACTTTTTCGTGAGTATACTTCAAAATAAATGATTAAGTTATATTTTCCTCTACTTGATGCACTAAGTATTTCAATATTTTAATATTTCATGAAGGGTAACATTAAGACTATATTTCTCATTACGTGTACAAAAAAGACGACTGTGTATTGCTTTATAATCAATTACCATAAAATCAACTGAGATGCCTTTAGAAGACTCAAATTCATATTTGTTTCATTTGGTTTTAACATTTAATTCTTATTACATAATAAGCACCCATCGTTCAATTTTTTAAAGGAATTTATAAGTTCCTTTAAAATCCGTAATTGTGCCAGTATTGAACAAATTAGATTAAAGTCGAACTTTTTAATTCTGTATCACACTTTCATTTTTAACTATTCGTTATTTATGGATCCTTTTTTTTATTCATTATTACTACTACACTTTAAATTTATTTCACATTTTTATATTTATTTCTGGAATCGATTACACTACAATTTATAAATTATATATATATATATATATATATATATATATATATATATATTCGTTTATAATATAATGAATATATTTCTTTTTTTTAATCCTAATATTTTAAAAAATTGATTTTATATTACACAGAAATTTTTTATTAAGGATTTGAAACACTTATTCCAAATTTCTTTTAGAACACGTATACTTGTTTATGCATTATTTTTCCATATCTTGGGATGTTTGAACAGATTTTGCATATTTAAAATAATTGTTATAAATCTGCGAATAAATTACGAAAATTTGCCGGCCATTTCTTGTCTAGAAAATATTCTTTTAATAATTATTTAATTATTTTGCCCTTATAACTAATGCATTTGTCAGCAAGAAGCGCAGCAGCGCCGCGAGCGGATTAGTTCACGGCCGGCATCAAACTTTAGCCAGAGCTCCTATGCAAAATTCGGGTCGGTCGGATAGGGCTGCATCGTAATAGTATATTGCATGACGAGGGTCGAAAGGCAACGATTTCACGAGTGTGAAGTTAGCTGCCTGAGCGAAGCGAGGGCTGATATCACACGAGTGAAATAGTTGCCTCGGCCCGAGTCATGCCTGGTCTTGCATACAATTTTTCATCATATCGATAATCGACAATTCGACTTGAGATTCCTGTGGAGCGGGTCGACAATCGAATTTTCAACCCGCTCCACAGGCATCGAAAGTCAAATTTTCGATTGAGGTATGATGAAAAACCGTTTTTCTTCGTCCCCTAGCCGAAAGTACGTCTTCCTGGCCTCATTTCCGTCCGAGAACAGTGGCTTTTGTGGCCTGCTAGAGTTAACGCGATCTCTGATTGGCTGCGAGATTTTTGTGGCTCGCTAACATGGCAACCTGACGTAGCAACGCTCAGTATTGTGTTATTGTGTACTTAGCCTCTGAAAAATATTTATTTTGACAGGTGAATGGAGAAAACAGAACTTCGGTGTGTTCAACCTCAAAACGAGGAAGAATTATTACAAACAAATATTTAAAAAAAAAAGGTGTTTTTTTGATACCCGCCCCGACCAATAAAACCTCGGCTCCGCCTCGGCTTTGCAAAAGTCGGGCGGGCGACCGAATCCCATGCATCCGCTCAGCCAACCTAGAGCAGAAGCGGCGATACTCAAGGTGGCCGGGAGCACGTGCTGAAGCAGGCCACAAAAGACAAAACATCCAAGCTAGAAGCCGACAACGCATTTTATTAATTAACGTTAACTATTAAACGTACTTTTGGCTGGGGATGAAGAAAAATAGTATACGACACACGGCCAGAAATATTGGATACCCTGGCGTGCGTGATATGAGGCCTCGGCCTTCATATCACACAAGCCCGGAAATCCAACTTTCTGGCCTTGGGTCGTAATATACTATTTATCTGTGCCTGCCATGACGCCATTAACGCCGTTTACCCAGGGATCACGGAGTAATAATAAGAAGACCGATCTTCGTACAAGCCATCATGATCCATCCCACTCATGGTCTAGCCAAAAAGCGTTCCATTTTCGTCAAACTCGCGCATACCAGCTCCACGGTCATCTTGGTTACCATTCATCACAGCCGCCAGCTGTACATTTATTCAATATGGCAGCGTAGCTGGTATCGTTGCTGATTGGCTGCAATTTTTTTTACTTTCGCTTGGCTAGACCTGGTGTGAATTGGATCATGCATGCCATGATCCAACAAACTAAGATCCCGCCAATTCGATGCACAAATACGTTCGACTTCGCGTTACCCGAGTACCCCCACCATACTCGCTGCACTGGCGCAAACGGAACGCGAAGCCAACTAACATTCAAATTCAAAGTTGTGTTTGCCGTCTAGGACGGTAGATCATTTTGAGTTTCCCTACGGTTTTAATATCCACTATTTGATCCTGTCCTTTTTATTGTGCGTGTAATTAGTGAATAAATTGCAGAGAAAGGCAGGATTTAAATAGTGAATATTTGAAGGTTTGCGAGATTTAAATGAAAAGGTAAATGTAGTAAAAGTACATTCTAACATTCTAATATTATATAATATTATATTGGCGCGACAACAAACTTGAGGAAAAATTTTAAATATGAATTATAATAGTAATATTAATTCCAAGATTAATTAATATATTTATTATTATTAATGTAATATATATTAAATTATATAATAATATTATTTAATATTAAGTCCAAGATTAAAGCTCTATTTTTTTTTAAGTACCTTTACTACCCAATTCCTTATATTATTAGTGATTTTGATGTCTCTTTTTTCAGTTGCGTTTTTCAATTTCAATCCCGTTAAATGTTGTGTAATCTCTTGTAATGTTTTTAAATCTCGTGTAATCCCGAGTGGACCTAGAATCATGCGTGATTTCATGTAATCATATGTAATATACTGCTATGTTTTGTAATTATATTAATTTATTAAATTCATTTGATAATTTATTTAATAATTTAATGTATTAAAGTATACTATACTATAATAAGAACAAATGTGCTCATTTTAATGTTTCGTACTAAGTTTCCTGTAAATAATTATAAAGAATACATATATTATACATGCTTTATATTAATAAAGATTAACTCATTGACATTACCTTCAATTAATTATTTCACATCAATTCTTAGTGAGAAAACGTAGCGAAAAAAGACTATATAGTATTTCGTAAATGATTCATTTTTTGTACTCCAATATACTTTCGAACATGCTTTAAAACTTTAGAACTTCTTTAATAAATATTACATACGTAACTCTTATTCTCTCCATAATCATGAATTATTTCAATTGTTTTGATGCTATGCATGGCAAATTATTTTGTATGGTGCAATTTTTTATTTGAACTTCTTACGATCTCATTCGTATTCCCCAGTCGGTTCAAATCCGCCGCCCGAACCCAATCCAAGATGGAAGGGTAGTAGGGTCTAACTAGGGAGCCGTCTGATTGGTTGACTTTTTTTACTTGCGCGTGGCGGGACCATAGTTTGTTGGATCATGGTACATGCGTTCTGACTGCGGCAACTGCACCTTTATTGCCAAGCTCAGACGTTTCGAATCAGCACTATAGCCAGTCAGGCATGCGCATTGTCATCTGCTATCTCCTTTTCTCCCGCGAGATTTGTGCGAGTGGCGCTCACTCGCTAATTATTCGGGCATGCGCACTGTCATCTATATCCTTTTCTCCAGCGAAAAGTGTGCGAGTAGCGCTCACTCGCACACCTCTCGCGGGAGAAAGGGAGATAGCAGATAAGAGTGCGCATGCTCGACTGGCTATAGTGCTGATTCGAAACGTCCGAGCTTGGCAATATAGGTGCAGTTGCCTCAGTGAGAACGCATTTCCGAAGATCAGTGTCCTTATTATTACTCCGTGGTCCCTGGGTAAACGGCGTCACTGGCGTCATGGCAGACACAGATAAAAATTGTTTTACGATGCAGGGATTAAAAATCCCAGTATCGGCGTCTGGTCAGGGTGGGAAAGCGGACCCTGTGGTGTAGTCATCATGCGACCGTAGCTCTTCATCAATGGGTAACTTGGTTCATGGAGAGCCTTATGCTACAAGAAAAAGACTTCAGACATTTCAAGATCTTTCTTGAGGTTAGCAATATATTGCAGCCTAGTAGGTTTCACGAAACCGAAAAATTGGACTCGGATACCCCGAGAACGTATATGAATGTGGCGAGCTTCCAGTTTCAGCGCACAAAAAATGTCATTTCCATGGATTTGAGGTATTCTTTGAGGTTATGTTTGACGGTTTCGAAGTTATGAATAAATTCTTACCTGATTAGCTCGTAAAATAGTCTGATTAGACTCAACATAGGGTCAAACCAAGACCCGTTGAGCCAATTTTGGTGGCGGATTAAGATTTAGCGCATCAAAATACATAGGAATATGTTTGTCTCGTCCCCAAATCAAGATACTTTCCTTTTTAAGCGATTTGAAGGTGTTTTTTGAGGTTAGGGCCAAACCAAGACTCGTTCGCGCAATTCTGATGGCTGCTTTAGATTCAGCGCGTTAAAATACATAGGAATATGTATGAGTCGTCCCCAGATCAAGATAATTTTTTTTTTTTTTTTGTCTGGCTGATTGACGAACATTGGATGACACATCTTGGTTTACCAAAAGCAATTTATAAATTTTCAAAAAAAATCGTTTACTTTGTATAATAATGAAAAATGTCTTGATATTTGGAATACGAAACTACTGTATCTGAAAAAGTTATTCGTTGTTGCAAGACACATTGATTGACCTTTTGAGGTACTTCGATTTCCTGGAAATAATCTATCACACGCCTCCTCAGAACCAAGTTTCACTTAAAAGAGCAGGCTAAAGTTTGTACCCTAAAAATCATAGTTTGGCGATGCCTCCTGAGTATTTTTACCGGATGTAAAAAAAAATCGTTAGGTCCCCTTTTTAAAAAACTCGATATTTGCTGTTTTTTTATCAATTTATTCAATTTTTTCAAAAGGAAGAAGTAATAAGTGAAGTTTTCTCGGATAAGAAGCTTTAATTTTGCGTCCAAAAAGTTCCTAAGTGATTGATATTGATTTACTTCCCTCTGCCTTTTAGATTTTGAAAAATGTGTGAAAGACATCAGTTTTTTTATATTATACGTTTCTGGTGCATTTTACGTAAAACTTCTAAAAAGTAAAAAAAAAAGTTCACAAATTTCCGAATAATTAAAAAATAATAATATCCTATCATTAGTTCCCAAAGGGAAAGAGTGGGGGGGGGGGGGGGGGGGGCACTGACTAAAGAAGGTGCTTACCATCGATTCTCGGGTGAGCCCATTCAAGGACGGTGACGCCATATCGGAAGATTCGGGGGCCCTTCGATTTTTTTATTTCCAGAAAAAAGAACAAGAAATCGCGAACCGACCGATTATAATTGGATCCCGGGGGCCGGTGCTGAAAGCGGAGCGAGATGCTCGCCAGGCACCAGTCGTTTTACAACTGACGAACTGACCGCGGGACTGAACCACTGAAACCACTAAATCACTAAAACTGCTGCTCCCAGCGAAATCGCGGTAAAATTTCAGCTGTAACCACGTCTCACGATCGAGGGATAGATGGTTGCAGTCTGCGGCGAATTCAGTACGATGATCCGGCAAAAGTCTCGTCCACCCTGAGGACACGGAGCGACCCAAGGACGACCGCCTTCTGGATTTTCCCCGCAAGTGTCTCAGCATTTTGTTGACACACAGGGATGCTTTTCAGGATACTAACCAATGAAACCTTGGCACCTCCAAGAGCGCCGATGATGAAAACGATTAGCTTAACAGCATTTTCCGGGTATAACCGTCGCAACTCCCTTATAAGATCTTTATACCTCTGCTTCTTTTCTTTCTCCTTGACTATGACGTTTTTGTCAGCTGGTGCCGAAAATTCGATAAACGAACATGGTTCGTTTCTCGAAGTCAAGGGGAACTATGTCAGGCCTCAAGTGCGCAACAGAAACAGTTGTCGAGAATATGAAGCTTCAGTATATGCGGCATCCCTAGTAGCGTTTAGCAGAGCGGTATTTGGGCTAATGCTGTACGAGTGACAGAGATGGTAATAAAGCACTCTTAGTGCCGCGTTGTGCCTTTGGATGTAGGTCGTTCCCGTATGAGTTGGACAACTAGATAGTATGTGTCCTAGATACTCGGAGTGTGCATGACACGCTCTGCAGCTATCATCGGGAATATCTTGGCTCAAAATGTGTCGACGGTATGCTAGAGTGGAAATGACACCGTTTTGACATGCCAAAATGAAACCCTCCGTCCCCGACTTCAATCCGGGTGATTTAAGGAAAGCAAACGTTAGCTCATACGACATCGGCTGATCCTCCACATTTCTGTGGAAGATGCCGTACATCCTCTTGTCGAGGAGCTGTTCGCGGAAGTGTTCAGGAGTGAGCACTCGAGATGGATAAGATTTGATGCATTGTTCCTCACCCCTGATATTGAAGCCAAGGCCGAGTGTTTCAGCAGCCTCCTCCGCTGTTTTGCACAGAAACTCCCCTTGGCCCACTTCTTCCTGTTTCCTGACCATTTTAAGAGGAGGGTCTTGTCCACTTGCAACTACATGTGCTGTACCCAGAATAAGCCTGTTGTGAAGACATTCAAGATTCAGTATTCCGCGACCACCTAGGCGGCGTGAGATGTAAAGTCGCGGAACAGAAGACTTAAGGTGCATGCTTTTGTTCATGTGCAAAACCTTTCGCGTTCCGATATCAAGGCTTCTGAGCTCGTCCTTCGTCTATGGAACTACTCCAAATGAATAGAGTACTACTGGGACGGCAAGCATGTTCGTCGCAGATACTTTGTTCCTTGCCGACAGTTCGGAAGACCATATCCGTTGGATGAGACGTTTGTATCTGCATCGTGGAGTATCCTTTATAGATGTCACGTCCTGAATGCGGCTCTGTGGCACGCCTGGGTACATATAGGTCTCTCCAGCGCTAATGTGTCGTATAGCGCTTCTGTCGACGAGCTGAGGGTCTTCGGGGATGCCATTAAGTTTTCCTTTCTTCAAATAAACCTTGGCGAATTTCTCTAGCAATGTCTAGAGCTAGATGTAGTATCTCTTTCTTCTTAGCATAGATTTTAAGATCATCCATGTAAAATACATGAGTGACCTTATGATTTCGATGTCCAGGTTTGCCGCAGAGGTAACCTTCCGAATGGTGAAGTGTGAGAGATAGAGGCAATAATGTGAGGCAAACGAGGAGAGGGCTCATGGTGTCGCCCTGAAAGACACCTCTCTGAAAGGTGACACTTTTGTTGATCACACGATGTTTTTCAGATCAGATAGTAAATCTGGTTTTCAAAAGCGGCATTAATCTCTCTATGCACCTCACAAAGTGGGGATGAACCTTTAAGCCTTCCAACAGACAGATGATAAGTCTATGGGAAGTTGAATCAAAAGCTTTCCGGTAATCAATCCAGGCCATCGATAGAAATCGCTGATAGGCTGCTGCGTCTTTACAGACACATCTATCGATGAGCAGGTTCCCCCGCATCCTGATACCCCTTTCTTTGAGCCGCGTTGTTTATAAATTTCTCGCCACACAGGTCCAATTGTCCGAAAAATTAAATCCTTTAGGATAACTGTGAAGATCTCATACAGTGCGTTCAGACAAGTTATTCGCCTGTAATTCTTAGGATCAGCTAAGTTACCCGTCTTCGACAGCAGCACTGTGCGCCCTTCCACCAACCACTCCGGAATAGGCTCTTCCAACTTTAGATATGAGGTGAAAATGTGGGCCAGATGCTGGTGGGAAGAAGGAAACTTCTTCCACCAGATGGTCTTGATAGCATCTGGTCCCGGAGCGTTATAGTTCTTCATGCCTCTTAATAAGTTTTTCACCTCCTCGGTAGTGATAGGTGGGCATTCCTCCTCAGGTGTTATGAGGGCCTTGCGCAACCCCTTGAAGCTATTTATGTTCTTTGAGCCTTCTTCAAGTGGATGTTGAACTTCGTAGACTTCTTTCCAAAATGCTTAGACCTCCTCTGGTTTATGTGGATGGTCGACAGTTACTGGAGGGTCTTTGAAGAGTCGAGGTGGGTCAGATAAATACTGTTGATTTTTTCTGACCCCCCTCTCTCTTCGCTCTAGACTTCTCCTAGCGTTAGATAGTACTTGTATTCTGCCAACAATATGCTGCCTGATGGTCAGTAGCTCTGACTTGTTGATTGTGTGATGACGGATCCGCAGTTCGCGTGCGAACTGTCGAACCTTGGCAGTGAAAGTCCTGCCAGATGTTATGTAGTCAATCACACACTGAATGTGGGACGCGTACTGTCTTGCCCAGTCTATCTTTGTGCTGAGTTGATGTATTCGCCTTTTGGTCTCATGACCAACCGTTGGTTCTGTTTTACGGTTTTCATCTGCCAAAGCTCTCGCTACATTGTACACCACTATTGATAGTGCAGAGGTCGGATTTTTCGAAAAAATCTCCAAGAAGCTCGTCATCCAGTTCAGACAGCTCTTTGGGCTTGGGAGAAACCTGAATGTTGATGTTTCTCTGGGTCCTGAAGCATCGTTCTTCCGCTATTGGATGCCTGTTCGCGGTTGGTCTCAGTGTCGCCTATCTTTCTCTGTTGCCGGCTTTTTCTGGCTGCGTTTGAGTAGGCGCTCCGCTTATACAACCCTTTTTCCGGAGTTCCTCGGCACGGTTTCGCAGACCTTTATGCGAAAAATGCGAGAGCTCTGGCTGTTTCTCGCACCACAGAGTATGCAGTCGCGCCATGTAATCTTTTCGTTCAGAGGCCATACTGATATCATAGCACTCCAGCAGGTCGTCCTGAGTCAATCCGTCCACTCAAAAGTAATGAGATTCTACCGGTCAATCGCATCGACTCTGTCTGGATCGGCATTGTTGTCCGACCCATTGTCGGGAGCCCTGCGCGTTCGATTGTTTTGAACCGCACTTACTATAACTATGTTTGGTGTTGTCACTGTTGTTCCCACGATCAGCTAGGAAAAAGGGTTCGTCCATCCTTGTAAAACCCCGCATGCAAGGATAAAGCGGTATACTGAATGCTGCTTTGAGGCACGCCCAGGTATGTATAGGTCTCTCTAGTATTAAGATGTCTAATAACCCTAATATCCACAAGCTCAGGGTCCTTGGGAACGCCAGTAATCTTTCCTTTCTTTAGATGAATTTTGGCACACTTGTCCAAACCAAAGTCCATCCCAATCTCTCGGGTGTAGTTCCTGACGATATTTATAGCAGTTTGAAGTTTGCTTTTACCAGAGGCATAGATCTTCAGATCCTCCATATAAAATACATGAGTAACCTCATGCTCGCGCTGATTAGTGTCGCCACAGAGGTATCTAGGAGAATTTCGTTGTGCGAGAGATAGAGGCAGAAGTGTGATGCAAAAAAGCAAAGGGCTCATGGTATCACCTTGAAAGACGCCCCTCTGGAAGGTGACGTTGTTCGTTGTCAGACGATAATTCCTAGATGAGATGGTAAATCTAGTTTTCCAAAGAGGCATCAATCTCTCTATGCATCTCATATGTGTGGATGTACCTTCAAGCTTTCCAACAGACAGATGATAAGTCTATGAGAAGTTGAATCGAAAGCTTTCCGGTAGTCAATCCAGGCCATTGACAGGACGCGCTGATGGGCTGGAGCGTCTTTACAGACACACCTATCAATTAGCAGGTTCTTTTGACAGTCTGCTACACCTTTTTTCGAGCCAGGTTGTTCGTACATCTCTCGCCATACAGGCTCAATTCGTCGAACAATCCTGTTGTTTAGGACAGCTGTAAAGATATTATACAGTGTGTTCAAATAAGTTATCGGCCTGTAATTCTCTGGGTTGGACAAGTTGCCTTCTTTCGACAGCAGTATAGTGCGTCCTAACACCAGCAACTGCGGAACGGGCGTCTCCGACTTTAAATATGAGGTGAATATGCGGGTCAAATCTTGGTGTATAAAAGTAAACTTCTTCCACCAAAAGTTCTTGATACAATCTGGTCCAGCAGCGGGAAAGTTCTTCGTGCCTCTAAGTGCTTTTTTCACCTCTTCGGCAGAGACTGATGGACATTCCTTCTCAGATTTTATGAGGTTGTCGCAAAGCTCCTTGAAGCGGATGATATTGTCAGTATCTTCTTTCATCTCCAGTGTTTTCGGGATCTTGTACACCTCTCTCTAAAAAGTCTCTACCTCCTTGGGCTTGGGTGGATTGTTTTACAAAAACAGGGAGATCGCCGATGAGGCGTCATGGGTCAGGGAGAAACTGTTGATTCTCCCTGATCCATTTCTCCCTCTTCTGTATTCTCCTTGCGTCAGATTACAGCCGTATTTTGTCAACAATATGCTGCTTGATTGTCAGCAGCTTTGCCTTGTTTAGTGTGTGATTCAGATCCTTAGTTGTTGGGCGTACTTTCGAACCCTTTCCGTGAACGGTCTACCAGATGTTATGAAGTCAATCACACATTGAACACGGGACGCATTCTGTCTTGCCCATCCAATTTTCTTGTTCAGTTGATGCAAGCATCTTCTGGTCTTTTGATGCATCGTCGGTTTTAACCTTCGATTTGAAGCAGCCAAAGCTCTCCCAGTTCCATAAACTGAGCAATTGATGGTCCAGAGGTCGGACTCTTGCGAGATATCTCCACGAAGGGAGGCATCCATTTCAGCCAGATCTTGGGGCTTAAGAGGAACTTGCATGTTGATGTTCCTCCTTGTACTGAAATTGTGATCATCTTCCAGAAGGTGCCTGCTTTCTGCGGTTGGTCTTAATGTCGTTTCATTTTCGCCTGAAGCTTGATCAAGCAGCGGTTGAGGAAGCGTTCCGCGTACATATCCATTTTTCCGGAGGTATTCGGCTTGATTTCACAAAGACTGATGCGAAACGTATTGAAGCTCTGGGTGTTTCTGGCACCACAGAGTATGCATACGCGCCATAAAGCCTCCGCGAACAGGGATAATGCTGGTATTGTAGCAGTCTAGCACGTCATTCTTAAGTTGATCCGTCCACTCAATGTGGGCGTTTCGCCAGTTCGTTGTCGTGTTTCCATCTAAATTATTTTCAGCACCCTGAACTCTAGGATGATCGGCATTGTTTGCCGACCCAATGTCGGGTGCTCTGCGCGTTCGATCGTTTTGAACCGCATCTACAACATTTTGGTGTTTTGGTGGTTTAATTGTTGTTCCCACGAGCAGATAGGGAAAGCGTTCGTCCATCCTTGTAGAGCCCCGCGTGCAAGGATAAGGCTGATACTCTGAGAGGTCGCCCGGTATCCCAGAGTCACCGTTAAAGACACCCTACCGGGGTGCCATTCAGTTTTCGGCACGGTTCTTACGCCTTCGCTTAGGGGTTATTCCTTTGGGACCATCCCTGGAGAATTTTCCGCGACTGCTTATTAATTATTTTAACCATATTCAGCAGAAACCCTTGGTACAGGGGCGACCCTCTATCCGCAACCTGAGGACGCGTTTGGTGGCTTTGTCATAGGCCCTTCGGTTCTATTCCGAAGGAATCGAATATATATATATATATATATATATATATATATATATATATATATATATTAGGGTGACCAGAAAAAAAACACTTTTTGTTTTCTCAAGAGTGAAGGGCAAATAATGGTAGTTCATGCAATTGTAGAAGCCAGATTTTTTTTCAATTTTAAACAATATTTAGAGGTGGCCCATCGTTTTTGAAAGTTGTCATTGCAAAAGCTGGAAATTTCGGTAAGTGAAAAGTCGATCGTAAAAGTGCAACCCCAGCTCTTTTCATCGATGTGACTTTATAACAGGATTATTTAGCGTCCCCTGAATTATTATTATTCACTATTCTGAAAAAGGGAAATATGTCTAAAAAACATGCCGAGAATGGGCCTGCCTCATGAGTTTATGGTGTCAAGACCCTCTGCGATCGACTTTTATGGCTGAGGTGATGAGCGCTCCGCCCCGAAAATTAAGCAGCTTAAGTCGTAGACCTGTCAAATTTCAAAAATTTACTTAAATTTGTTTTCATTATTGCACGCCCATTTATACTTTTCCTAATCTGCTTTTTCAGAAAATGTGATCTTCAACCTTCGAGGAAAATATTCTTAAAATGTCAGTATAAGGTACATATTATTAGAGCCGCTATTAGTCTTTGAAAACAGTAGAAAACAGTGAAAATGGCACTTTTCAAGCAACCGTAATTAATGCTTTTTTTGAATTTTCCGTTAAAAAAATGTTTTTATGTGTACTCTGAGAACCTCAAGAACAACATATTAAAAGTTCAAATTAAAAAGTGGATAACTTCGTGGTTAAAATCTTGAATGAAAAAAAGTTTAGTTTAACCATGTTAATTACATAAGAACTTCAAACACGATGAGCCACCTCTAAATATTGTTTTAAATTTAAAAAAAAAAATCTGGCTTCTACAATTGCATAAACTACTGTTATTTATATATATATGTGTATGTATGTATATATATTATTTAAATTCAATTCTGTTTTTGCTTCTTATAAGTTTTACGTAAAATGCACTTAAAACGTATAATTAAGAAAAAACTTTTCTTTTAAACATTTTTCAAAACCTGGAAGGGAGGTGAAAGTCAATCAATACTAATCATGTAGAAACTTTTTTTGGGCGCAAAATTAAAGTAGTCCGGCTATTGGATTAATCAGATGAAAAATCATCAAAGTTAGTTGTTTTTTTACCAAGAAATATGTACTCTTTCACATAATGCCTTTTTTAGGGGCCCTTTCCATGTTAAAATTTGAATTATCGCTGTTTGAAGACGTGTCAAATAACATGGGATCTTATGGAGAGACCTATCGTGGGCTCCAGAAATGGTTAATTTTGGCTTTAAAACACGTTGAATATTGTTAGGAAAACTGTTTTGGAGATAGAAAATATAATATGAAATTTGAATTACTGCTCATTCTTACTTGCTTCCAGGGTATTTGAGCTTAATTTTAGCAAAACATACCGAGGTAAAATATGACGATAACGGTGTGGCGTTGACTAAGGTTGGCAGTAGAGCTTCTTCTGGACTCGGGAAGCACGCGAAATTTTAAATAATGATTTTTGCCAGTTTATTGCAGGTTATGTTTACTT
This sequence comes from Andricus quercusramuli, assembly GCA_932178445.1. Taxonomy (NCBI): domain Eukaryota; kingdom Metazoa; phylum Arthropoda; class Insecta; order Hymenoptera; family Cynipidae; genus Andricus; species Andricus quercusramuli. Next base: position 98,407 of record CAKNXH010059845.1, on the reverse strand, counting down.
TCTCGACTTTCTCGACATGTGGTTACGCTGCCAACTGCTGAGCGTGAAAAATGACGTTGATTCGAATCGAGTCAAATCAACAATTAAATTTACATTCTATCATTATTTAAAAATATTTTATTTATATTGATCAGCATACAAATTAATTACTTAATTTATTAATTGATAAGCTGATCAAATTTTGGTTTTAATTCCAAATTTCGGAAAAAAATAATGGACATAGGTTTTACTAGCTTTTCCAGCAGCCGGACTACTTTAAATGTTTTTATCAAAGAAAACTTTACTTATTACTTGTCCCTTTCAAGAAAAAATCACGTAAATTAAGCAAAAAACAACAACTATTGAGTTATTTTTTTATATGATGTTAATGTTTTTTTGTCTACTTGGTCTAAAATCAATATTCATTGAATATTGATAATTAATTTTTTGAGTTTTGAAAAAAAATCTCGGTACCTCCACTGAGATTTAAACACCAGATCTTTCCAATTTCCGGTCTGATGCTTCAACCAATTAAGCTACAGAGACACGAGAAGAATTTCTTCAAAGCTCTTACAAGCTGAATGTCGACGTCATTCTACACTTTTATTATCATTCCAGTATGAGAGTGACTTTATTAATTTTGATGTTAAGGTTGTTGACCAGTGAAATATTAATTTTATATGATGTTAATGTTTTTTTTGTCTACTTGGTTTAAAATCAATATTCATTGAATATTGATAATTAATTTTTTGAGTTTTCAAAAAATTAAAAATTAAAAATACTTAGGAGGCTTCTTCAAACCATAATTTCTAGGATTCAAACTTTATCCTGCTCTTTTAAGTGAAACTTGGTTCTGAGGAGGCGTGTCAGTTTATTGTTGTTGGTGAGAAAGTTCCCTCTCCCTGGAAGAAACTTTTTTTCATGCCTATATGGAATCAAAGTGCTTATCAAATGACATTTATGTTCTAATTTCGATTGGATTTATGTACTAAATAAGGTCGAGTTTGAAACTTATTTTAGGTTAAAGGGCGTTGGATAAACGAACTTGGAATTTTGTTGTAATTCCAATTTCCGAACAGTCTCCACATATAATTGAGGCACTGAAGCACTTTTTTCGAAAATAATTTTTTTACAGTTTCAAATAGATACTTTAAGTGAAAACTTGACTTAGAACCTCAAATCGGCATAGAACCTAAAATTGGCATAGGGCCCAAAATTCACATAGGGCCCAAATTTGACATAGGGCCCGAATATGGTATAGGGTCCAAAATTGGCATAGATTTCAATATGGAATTATGACCTAAAAGTGAGATATAACCCAAAATTGACATAGGACCAAAAACATAAGCACCTAAGGCTGCGAAACCCTTACTTGTAGGCGCTCGGCGCCTACGAGCGCCTACTTTGACTTATTTTTTTAGATATAAAAACAAGAAGAAAATCACTTTCAAACAATTGAGAATGACAGCTATATAAGGGGATCTTACAATGATCCTGGGTTAGTAAAAATACCTCCTGGTGCTGAGGAAATTAATATTTTGTGTAAAAATTTTCATTTTCTTATACGGATATATGCGGCGAGAGCAGGCGAATGGCTAGAAGGAGAGAGTATATAGAACAAACTCGAGAAGCATTCGCGGCTTGTACATGGTCCTGGAAGACTCGCAACTTTATTATGATTCATTTGAATTTCGCGATTTATTGCGTCAAACATGGAAAAAAGGGTACGAACATTGACAGGTCATGTGGCAGAGAAGAATGTGTGAGAAGGTCCATACATTTTTATTTGAATGGAGCACTTTCTCCGTTCAAATAAGTTGAATTCACTTAAAAGTGATTATTAGGTTAAAGATTCATATTGTAAAAACAGTAGCTTGGGAGCCGCGGGCCCCTCGCGGTCCCATGCCCCTGACTGCAGCTAGGCCAGTCACTTCTTTGTATGGGCCATGGTTAAAGGTGTATAATATAGTTAATACTTTTAGTTGAGCAAATAACATAAGGTTGCAATTATCGAAGGCGTGCGTTATCATCTCAGGCGTTATAAATGTGGTAAGTACAGAATTTAATGAAATTGTATGAACATGAAATCTTGCAATTGGGATTGCAATCTATACTTACCACTTTCATAACGCCCTCCTTTGATAACCGCACTCTTATGAAATTCAATTGACTTTTGTTTTCACTTAACTAAAAGTAATAATTATTATATTTTAAATCTTTTTACGCTCATTTTACTTGACAGCTCGAGAAACTTTTGCTGGTTGCAAAAGAAAACAAACTCGCATAAACTGACAAACATACTTTATTTTCAAAAGCTGTCTCACTCGCGTTAGATGACACGTGGCGCTTGCGCACTCAATGTAGAGTGAATACTACTTTTAGGCCTTTCTCTTACGGTGCCGTTGCTCCTATCAAATACGAAAAAGTTAAGCCTGACTATACGTTCGTGTAGTGTTGGCATGTAGAACAAAAGCCTACTCGCATATGGTTGCCACTCGAAATTCAGACACTCTGCATGTGCAAAAAATCGTTGAAGCTAGCAAAAATAGGTTTCTTGTTTATGGGAATGAACCTATTTGTCTGACAGAAAATAAGTTCAGTTCAAAACTTTAGGTCTTAGAAAGATCTATAAAATTGCGGGTCACACGTTAAGACTCATTCATTTGTATGTAATAAATAAAAAGCGTCCAAATCGCCTTTTTTAAAAATCGCAATTATTTTGCAATAACAAAGTAAGAATTTTGAAACTGCTTGAAAATATGCCTCTTGTCACTCCCAAAACGTGTGTAAGAATTCAGCCCGAAATAGTTATTATTATAGGTAGGCTGCAGGTCAGGGAAAACCTCGAAATCATGAAAATTCAGGGAATTTTGATTAGTGATGCCGTCCGAGACGAGAAATAAAGAGTCTGGCTCGCTTTCGCCTCGTTCATTCCTCGGTTCCGCCTCATTTTCCGGGGCCTATTCTTGATTTTGTCTGGTCACATTCTGCTTCGTCCCGTCTCCTCCTTCCTCGGTTTTTCCGAGGAATGCGACAGATGTGCGCTTGTGGAGCGGAAAGCTCGTGGGAGCGTTCTTCTATCACTTTGACGCGCTAATGCTAATTAGCTTTCTTCAATGAATAGTTAAAGTCGAAATATGATTCCATATACTTTTTTGTCGATTTCTGATTAAGTCGATATAAACACGACTATATTACGATTTTTTCAAAGATTTAACTTCACTTTTTTGTATGTTATTTTGTTCTAATTCAAAATTTATTTTTCCAATTTTAACAATAGAATATATGAAAGAGAAATGTAAAAAAGATAGGCATATTTTTGAGTCATTTGGAGTTTGAAGAATTTAACAATAACTTAACTTTTTATATTTCAAAGTAGAATTTCAAAATTTTGTGGCGACTAATGTCTACATTTGGTAATTGAAATATATTTGTCGGGGCATTCAAAAAAATCGAAAGTGCGTACCTACTTGAATCACTTTGACTACTACACATTTTTTTAATTTTATGAAAATTGAATGTATAATAAGTCATAAGTAATAAATAAATCAGTAATGAGACTCATATAAACCCATATGATCAGCACACAATCGATTTTATAACTTATCCCTACGAAATACATGTATGTATGTTTGTATATTCATGTATGTATATTCATGTATATTCATATATATACGAAATTTTATCAGTCGGAAAAGCCTTAGCACTGAAAACTTTCCTTTCGGGTCCCTTGTAACGTGAATATCTTATTAGTTTGACTGAGTCGAAATAAAATAAAAAAGTTTTTCCTAATCGCACAGTTGTGGAAAAATCGTCGATGTTAGTATTGTTCCTTAATCTGCAAAATGTCCATAACAATTTAATCATTTATAGAGTCCTGAAAATGTAAAAAACATAGCAGCTCCAAAAATTATGGATAATTCTTTTTAGAATAAAAACAGTTTTTATCGTAAAAATATAATTTTTACTCATGAAATGAATATTATTATTATAAAGGTTAATGTTATGCATAGGTTATTGAAAATTTGATTCTGTTTTGCCACTTTTTGAGAATACAATCGAGTTAGTTTTTTTTTAAATTTCGTTCGGAAGGTTAAAAAGTATCTGCAACTGATGCAGCTAGAACACACACACACGTGTGTGTGTGTGTGTTCTATCTGTAGGTGTTGCAAATACTTTTTAAAATGAATCTTATTCCACTAATTCTGCATGGAAGTTTATAAAGTTAGGTTTACCTTACAGCAATATTTCGGATCTTACTAATCGTGCAAGATTCAAAAGCTGGGGACAGAAAATCTGCGAATACAAACGAATTATGGGGCCGTCTTTATTTAGCTAAAAACGTGTTTAAAGTTATCGCTAATTAAAAATATTGTACTATATGATTGCCTGATTATATTTAAACGTGATTTTAAAAGGCGCGCCTTTTGGAGCACACACGAGCGGGCACGAATTCGACTGACAGACATTTTTTTGGCGATTCCTCTGCATGCGAATCTATCGAAAATAGTGCGAACTAAGTAGGATTACATCTTGCCCTCAAGGTATTTACCCCTTTTTTTCCCACCGAAATTCAAGCAATTCTGATCGTGCCGGACGCAGTGCGGCCACGCGCCCGCCGGACGGTTAAACATCTGTCAAGAATATTGCATTTCAAATGTACAAATCATTAAATTTCAAATAAAATCAGTATTATTCTATGTATACAACAGTCTTATTAAAAATGTTACAAGATCAGAATTTTGGTCTTTCAATATTAATAGTCAGGGAAAATGAAAAATTGACTTTTTATCAACGTGAACTTAGCAAGTGAACTTTTCTCATAACAAATGAAATAACTTCCGTTAATTATTATTGCATGAAGCTCTAGTTTGTACTGAGTACAGAAAAAAGAGGTATACTAATTGTCATGAAATTTACAAAGCAGTACTGAGGTCAGTCTGTGGGTTGAGACTGATCCAAAAAGTTATTCAAAACAAGTTGAATAAAGTTGGAATTACTTTATTTACTTCGAGACAAGAAAGTTAAAAAAAAAACAGAAAGTAGATACACGTTTAAAACAGTTGGTGGTCCTGAAAAGGACCGATTGTTTTCGTGAGTTTTGTTTTTTTAATAGTTCGTGAGGCTCGGTATTTTAAAGTAGATCACTCTACTTGATTTTGTGGTCTATGGTGATTGAATAATTGCAGGCATTCCTGTCACTTAGAACGACAATTCGTCGCCGGCGAGTAATACGGATGACGTTCTTACACACGTTTTTGCAGGTGGTGGTAAGTGCGGAAGTTGGTGCAGATGTAAGAACGTCTGTGGTGACCTGGGGGGAATCGGAAGGTAATTGAGACGGTGTATTCCAGTGGCGGACTGGGTACCTTGTGGCGTCCGCGGGAAGTTGATATGTAGGGGCGCCTTCCTGAAAAGAAAAGAAAGGCAGAAACCACCATTGTTTTTTGTGCCACATTTATAATGAGTTTTAGATTTTCATTAACAAATATATTTTCCACGACACAGCAGTTAGTATATACATGTCTTAGGGGGGCGCCGGCGGGGTTTCCCGCATCCCAACCTATGGCCAGTCCGCCACTGGTGTATTCCGTGATAAAACGGAGGCTAGTCCAGTGGGTGGTATAGGTGTAATTAACCGTAATGGTACAGGATGTACCGTCGACGTCTTGACTGTAGGTGTATTCGATTTCGTAATCGAGAGTGGAGGGGGGCTCTCTGGACATGAGGAGGATTTCCAAGGTGACTGGGGGTAATTGTCGGTGGTGATTCCCAGTAGTGCAGTTAATTCGGGGGAAAGTTCATGGCCGATCTTTCGTTCGGGATATTCGTTAGCGGAGAGTAATCCAGAGGTATCCACATAGGAGATTATGGGTAACCGTCGCTCGGGACTACCCAACCTTGCGGCAGAGGGAGGGGTCGACTCCTGGGGGGTAAGGAACCATGAAGGACTGCCGGGGTTGAGATCCAAGTATGATGGATCGGCGTTGCGAGGATCGGGGGAGGTCCTAGGCGAGCGAGTTGCAGAGCGAGTGAGACATTGTGGGGTGGTGTCGCCCGCTTGCTGTGACGTGTGATTGGCACAATCGCGCTTGGCTTGTGTAGAGACTCTGTACTGGCTGTCAGGAGACAGGGGAGGTAGTTCAATTAGCGGGACGGTGACAGAAACGCCTTGTCGCACGCGGTACGTAGCACCGCACAGTGGGGCCAAATGAAAAAACGATGTTCAAAATAATCTGTAGCTCGCAATTCTTCATCGATTTTCAACTTTTTTTTTTCAAAAAATTCAGCATTAAATTCTTAAGAAACATATCGTGGCCAAATTTTAATTTTTTTTTTTTTAATTCACACAGGGTGTCCCAGACTCAAGTGTCCGGACTCATATAGCCATATAAAAATGAAAAAAATAAATAGAAAATTCCTTTTCCAAAAATCAGTTAAAGTTTTAGTTTTTTTAGTTATAAAACATTTAAGCTGGACCTATCAGGAGCGCCGTATAAACAGCCGTGTGTCCGTGAACCAGATTTCAACGCAGTGTTATCAAAGTGAGCGCAGAGGTGGGGTTAGCGACGGGAGAACACTACGTTGGAATCCCGTTCACGTACACTCGGCTCTTTATAGGGCGCTCCTGATTAGTCCAGCTCAAATGTTTTACAACTAAGAAACTAAAAGTTCAACTGATTTTTGGAAAAGGAATTTTCTATTAATTATTTTCATTTTTATACGGCTATATAAGTCCGGACACTTGAGTCTGGGACACCCTGTATAGAACTGCAAACATCGAAAAAAATGTTGATTTACAACATTTTTTTTTTAATTCTCTGTAAAAATTTTTTTTAGTGGCATCAGGCCTAAGGTTTGATGCGCAAGGGTCAGTGAAAGAGAAAAATTTGTTGCTATGTCAAGTTATTTGTTATAAACAAATATTTGCAACAAATAGCCAGTATGATGGATTATGTTTTTGTGAAGTATATTTATGCATCGAAATCGCTTGTTCTGAGCAACGAGGTGACATGTGATCATGAAAATGTGATGTCCGATATCATTTGTTAACTTTAACAACAAATAATATAAACAAATGCATGATTTGAACAGTTTTAGGCAGAAACAAACCGTATTTTCTTCCGATTGTCCTCGAATCTCATTGCCAGTACGGGCGTAAAAATACACATTGATGTATTATTGTCACGTAAAATAATTTGCTTAATTTATCAACAATTATTATAAACAAATGCATGATCTGAACAGTTTTAGGCAGAAACAAACCGAATTTTCTCCCGATTGCCCTCAAATCTCATTGCCTGTGATACACATTGATGTATTTTTGTCATATGAAATAATTTGTTGATGTTATCAACAATTATTATAAACAAATGCATGATCTAAACAGTTTTAGGCAGAAACAAACCGAATTTTCTTTCGATTATCTTCGAATCTCATTGCCTGTGATGCAAATTGATATATTTTTGTCATCCGATATCATTTTTTAACTTTATCAACAAATAATATAAACAATTGCATGATTTGAATAGGTTTAAGCAGAAACGAACGGAATTTTCTTCCGATTGCCTTCAAATCTCATTGCCTGCGATGCTCATTGATATTTTTTTGACTCAAAATATTCAACAACCGGAAGAAAATTCGGTTTGTTTCTGTCTAAAACTGTTCAGATCATGCATTTGCTTATAATAATTGTTGATAAATTTAACAAATTTTTTCAGATGACAAAAGTACATCACTGTATATCATCGGCAATGAGATTCGAAGGCAATCGGAAGAAAATTCGGTTCGTTTCTGCCTAAAACTATCCAAATCATGCATTTGTGTATATTATTTGTTGATAAATTGAAAAAATGATATCGGATGACAAAAATATATCAATGTGCATCACAGGCAATGAGATTCAAAGATAATCGAAAGAAAATGCGGTTTGTTTCTGCCTAAAACTGTTCAATTCATGCATTTGTTCATATTATTTGTTGTTAAAGTTAACAAATGATATCGGACATCACATTTTCATGATCACATGTCACCTCGTTGCTCAGAAAAAGCGATTTTTATGCATAAATATACTTCACAAAAACATAATCCATCATACTGGCTATTTGTTGCAATAAAATAACTTGACAAATAACAAATAACTTGACATAACAACAAATTTTTTTCTTTCACTGACCCTTGCGCATCAAACCTGAGGCCTGATGCCACTAAAAAAAATTTTTACAGAGAATTAAAAAAAAAAAATGTTGTAAATCAACATTTTTTTCGATGTTTGCAGTTCTATATAAATTAAAAAATTCAAAAATCGGCCTCGACATGTTTCTTAAGAATTTAATGCTGAATTTTTTGAAAAAAAAAGTTGAAAATCGAAGAAGAATTGCGAGCTACAGATTATTTTGAACATCGTTTTTCCATTTGGCCCCACTGTGCACCGGTGAGAGAGAGAGGGATAGGAGTTCGCACTCTAGGAGTGGGTTCGGTTCCGTGGTGATACGGGGTTTCCAGGGAGATGTTGGGTTTCTCGAAGATGGCATCGACTTTCGTCGCACAGTGAGTTTTTTTTTTACAAAATTTTGTTCAAAATTCTGCTGACTGCTCAATTTTTGACCGATTCTGATAAATTTTTTTTAGTTACTTGCAGCGAATTATAATTCCATGTATCACTGCTACTTTTTTAGTTTTCTGCAAAAAACTAACCTAAAAAAATATGAACTTGCCAAGGTAGCTGAACCACGAAATTTCGAAACTTTTAAAACCATGAAATCGGTAATATCTTTACACACAAACCTCAAACTGACAAATCTCAACCCCATGAACCTCAAACCAACGAACCTCAAAGCCAAAACGTGTAAACCCACAAAAATTATACCTTGAACCCACAAACCTTAAACCTACGAATCTTAAACTCCCAAACCCATGAACCCACAAACCTCAAACCCCAAAACCTCAAACGCACAAACCTCAAATCCAAAAACTTGAAACCCCCAAGCCCGTAAGCCTACAAACCTCGAACTCACAAATCCATAAACACTTAATCCACAAACCCACAAACCTCAAACACATAAACATAAAACCACAAACCCACGAACAGCAAACCCACAAACCTCAAACCTACAAACCTCAAACACACAAACCGCAAACCAACAAACTTCAAACCCCCAAGCCCATAAACCCACTAACCTCAAACCCACAAAAATTGAACCTCAAACTCGTCAACCCAGAAACCTCTAACCAAAATACCTCAAACCCACAAAAATTATACCTTCAACCCACAAACCTCAACCACATGAATCTAAAACCACAAATCCACAAACCTCAAACCCACAAACAGCAAACCCACAAACATCAAACCCCATGTTCATAAAACTGAACATATAAGTACATCATGAACCTTAAACCTTAAACCATTAAACCTATAAACCCTAAACTCATAAACCCACGAACCCTAAACTCATAAACCCAAAACCCATAAACGCTAAAGGTTGGTGGGTTTGTAGATTATTCTGCATGATATACTTATATGTTGAGTTTTATGAACGTGGGGTTTGATGTTTGTGGGTTTGAGGTTTATGGATTTGTGGTTTATGTGTTTGAGGTTTGTGAGTTTGGGGTTTTAGTTTTATGGATTTGTGAGTTTAAGGTTTGTAGGTTTATGGGCTTGGGGTTTATGGGGGTTTGAGGTTTGTGGGCTCGAGGTTTGTGTGTTTGAGGTATAATTTTTGTGGGTTTAAGGTTTGAGGTTCGTGGGTTTGAGGTTTGTGAGCTTGAGGTTTGTGTGTAAAGATATCACCGATGTTATGGTTTTAAAAGTTTCGAAATTTCGTGGTTCAGCTACCTTGGCTAATTCATATTTTTTTAGGTGAGTTTTTTGCATAAAACTAAAAAAGTAGCAGTGATACGTCAACTTTCAATTTGTGACGAGTATTTTTAATGAAATGTATTAGAATTGGTCGAAAATTGAGCAGTCAGCAGAATTCTGAAGAAAATTTTGTAAAAAAAACTCGCTGTGCGTCGGTACGGGAGCGTCTCTCTCCGTGACGTCAACGGGTTCCTTCCGGGCACAGAATTATCCTTCTGATACGGGAGTAATCCTCTCCGTAACGGGTATCGGGTGTGACGCTGCTGTGGAGGCGGCATACGAGTGTTGGAAAGAGGAGGTCCAAAAATTAGGTAGGCGATGAATGCAGGCTAAAAAAACATTTGTTTATTCAGGGAACGTAGATGTTTACACTACGGGGACTCTGGGAGACGTGTCTCTTGGTCTATACTTAACGGCTAGCTCGGGCGGCGGCGCACTGCTCACGCTGCAAGAGAGTGGTGTATTGGCTCGCGGTCGCAGTGCAAAACTTAACAAGCGAGCATCTTTTCGCGATGCTTCTGGATGCAGATTTCGCACGATTGGATCGTTTACGCCAAGCAAATGTCTACAAGCGTGATTGACAACAGAAGCCGCACTTGCGCTGTCCGTTGCCAGAGAGACTTTAACTTTTTCAGACTAAATGCCGCGACTCAAATTATTCTAAGTCGAATAACAGGTGGGGTTAGAACGCCCAGGCGTTATTCATGGTTATAAATATTATTTATAACCATGAATATAACTTGGCGGCCATCAGTACATTGTTATTTTGTCGTTCATAATCGGGCCTGATTTACTGAGAATGATGGCCGCTGTCTTCTGCTATATGCGGCCGCACCGGAGTTGAATTATCACTTTTTAATTGCAAACAGTTTAAATATATCAGCAAAAAATTAATGCATGGAGATGTTTTTTTTTATTTTGGGTTAGCTTTCCATGTTGGTTACAAATCAGTTGATTTCTTCTCACAAATATTATGTTTAATATCTGAAATTTAAATAGTAATGGTAGTAATTAAGTAGAAATTTAGCAGTAATTGTTAGAAAAAAATTACCCCCACTCCCTTCCGGCGCACAACAAAATATTTGGGAAATTTGTGCAAAATGCTACCTGTCGAATACTGTCACTTTGTCGCTAAGTTTATGTGATGTAAAACTCTTCTAGAGTTGTTCTAGACTTTTTCAACAACAAATCTCGCCTGGGGAAAACCAATAATCATTTCGTGCTGAAATTTTACACGCATTTTAAGAGTAAATAGAAGCATATTCTCGAGGCGTTTCAAAATTGTGACTTAATTATTTCAAAAATAATTGCATGTTTTAAAAAACGCAGTTTTATGCAAGTAAACTAATGAACGAATCTCAACGTCTAAGCTGCCATTATGTAGATCCTACTAAAACCTACGTTTTTTACTCAACTTATTTCCTGTCAGAAAAACAGGTTTATTGCAAGAAACAAAAACCAGTTTTTGCTACCTTCAATGATTATTTACACATACAAGAATCTGCAATCAGATTTCAGGTATCAATTTTGGTAATTTTCATAGGGTGCCTGGCCTATACCCTTTTTGCTTCGTTCCACGCAATAAATAGCAAAATTCATGTTAATCATAATAAAGTTGAAAATCTTAGAATGCATTGTGAACCTCGCGAATGCTTCTCCGTCTTCAGAGTTGCGCATATAAAAAATAAGTTTGCAAATGTATCTCAAGGACGCCTATTCTATCTTCCCTCTCTTTTTAGCCATTTTTCGACTCTCAACGCATTTGTTCATTTCAGAAAATTAATATTTTCATACAAGATATTAATTGTCTTAGTTCCAAATGATCCAGGGTATTCTAACAATCCAAGGATACATAATACCCCAGATATTTGGCGAGTTGTCTTAAGTCTAAAAGTGAGAACGGAAATCATATACGGAGACAGTTCAGAACTTGGAATTACAAAAATTTCTATGTTGGTTTCTCAAACGTCCTTTTACTCACCAATTTTCCAATTTTTTATTGCAGAACCAATACAAAATCACATTTTATTCTTCGTACCGACTTATTTCTTAACATGGCCTTATATATTTTTGAGATAAGAATTTCAATATTTTAACTAGATTTTCCAATTTAAGGGCCTGCATACGGGCGTAAGTGCCAAAACCCGAGTTTTACAGAAGCAAAAAACTGTCTAACTTTCAAGGAAATAATGTTGAACAAATAAACGTGAAAAGTGTTCGAGGTACTGCTGGGCTTTATCGAACCGTTAAACGAACATCTTGAAAGAAGAAACCATCTCCGAGAAAACATTTGTTAAAGGAATGGCGTATGCCCGAAAACTCTGATTTTGATACAAAGAGAGTTGAATAACTTTTTTATTTTTGAATTAAAAAAAAAACAAGAAAGTACATTCGAGTTGTTGTTAAGCTCTCTTGAATCGCGAAAAGAAAGCTTAAAAAATGCGAGAAATCCCTTGTCAAATATCGGCACATCCCAAAAAACTGAAATTTTGACACCTAAAAAGTTGCGTAACTGTTTTATTTTGAATGTAGCAAAAAAACAAAAAAGTGGTATCGATCTATTACTTAACTCTATCAGTCTGCGAAAAGGGCATGACTTTTTTATTTTTTTAATTAATGAAAAAATAAAAAAGTACTCTCGAGCTATTACTTACGTCTATTTAGTAGTAAAAAGAACACACAAAAAGATAAAATTACTCCATAAAAAAATACCAAACGTGGATTTTAACCCGCTTCTAAACCGAATTGGACCGTAATCTTTTACAGAAATATGTGTTAGGTTAAAAGAATTATTTTAGGCCAATAAAACGCATTTCCGACATTTGGGACTTACGCCCGTATGCAGTGTGCCCCTTCAATTCTCTTAGAATTTATTTACGCTTGAAATTCCAGTAAAATTCACTTGCAAATGTTCACAGTAGACTGGGAGTCTTATAGTTAGTATCATATTTACACTATAGTCTGAGGGAAAGATGTGATAAGATATAGTATTAATCATGTCCTTATCTTTGAAATGTTATGTACTTTTTCAATGGAATGTCTACTTGATTGTATCTATGAATCTTGATCATTGCGTGTGGTGCGCTGTGCAAGCAGCAAATGATGAATGTTAACATACAAGAGCTTGCTGAAATTTCAGTGATTCATTTATTTTCGTTGTGTTAACATGCCAAAGAAATATCGCTTATATTTTCCAAGAAAAGGAAGACACAATAAGAGTTTAAAAAGTAAGAGTGTCATTTTCGTTTTGACAAAAATGTTTGATGGAAGTTCGGATATAAAGATTAATGCATATTTTAGGAGCAGCATCTGATGCTGAACCTTCGATAGAAATACGTGAAGAACAATATGAAATTCATATTGAAAGAACTACTGGTGGACTTGGCTTATCTATAGCTGGTGGAATTGGTTCTACGCCTTTTAAAGGAGACGATGAAGGCATTTTCATTTCGAGAGTAACAGAAGGTAAACTGAATTGTATTTTTGCAACTTTTGAAGTTTATACCTAGTTATTGCATTTGGGATCGATTGCCTGACAAATGGGCAATTTGGAAATTTATATATATATAAAAATGAGGAAAGTCATTTTTCTCTCAGGCTTAAGTTGGTTACAGCCCAATATGTCGAAGGCATTTTTGATTAGAGTTGGATTTTTTGTTTGTTTGAATATTATGCACGGGGTAGTCCCGGTATATATTATCAGTCACGGACGCATTATTATAATGCAATCAAGTGACCTGGTAAGAGCGTGTGCCCTGACATATTGGGCAAAGCCTGGTTTTTACCCCATCATTCACGGACTGGGTTGCAGTCAAGTGCATGATGGGGGGACCTACAGCTTAAGGTGGGTTCCGAACCACCAGAACCTCGGTAAAGGTACATAGAAAAATTTCAAGAGGTACCGGCTCAGGGATCGAACCCCGGACCTCTGAGGTGAAGTCCGAGCGTCTAACCAACTGAGCCACCGATATATTATTATTATTATTATTATTATTATTTTAATTATTATTTTAGTTCTTGTACATTCCTAAGACATATGTTTGTGTACAAAAAATAATTCAAAGCTAATCTTCATCTTCTTTATTATTTATTATTTTCAATTTAAATAATTTAATTATATATTTTTTTTTAATATTTATATATTTCATATATTTATAATACTTATTTATTTATATAATTTATTCATTTTTATTTTTCATTTCCCTAGGCGGTCCTGCTGATCTTGCCGGTTTAAGGGTAGGAGATAAAGTTCTTTCAGTAAATGGAGTATCAGTAGTTAATGTTGACCATTATGATGCAGTGGAAGTTTTAAAGGCCTGTGGCCGAGTGCTAGTACTTGTTATTGTCAGAGAAATAACGAGAATAGTACCTTCATCCGAACAGGTATATTTTATATTTTTTTTAATTTAATTCAAATCAAACTTTTGCGCTTTAATTATGACCTTGTTTACACCCCATCAATTTTTTCTACGGTTGCAAAAACTGCTACGCTCGGCACCCAATCAAAAACATTCTATTTATAGCCGACGCTCTTAATGGGATTGTCGAGCGTAGCAGTTTTTGCTATCGTAGCACAAATTGCTACAGTGTAAATAGTTTCTATAAAAAGATTATTTTGACAGTCTTTTTTTTATTCCGAAATAATTTACCTGAATTTGTTTTCTAACATTTATATGCTTCGTTCGAATGTAAATTTAGGTTTCGACGAGAAAGGATTCGGTATGTTCGAGTATGAGCACAAGCCGAGCACCGAGTGCAACTTCTTATGTTTCTTCTACGGCGTTGTCTCATAATCTTGAAAATGACGAAATGAGTGAATCAAAAAAGGTATATTTGTCTTTCTAAAGACAATTTGACTTGAATTTATAAATTTATGGAGGTTGGTGCTGACAAGGAGGCTCAGTATAATTATTTTTTTTTAACGACATATATTCAATAATGTAAGCTTTCGAATAAACATTGATATTTCGAAATGTACATGGGTCATTCTCCATCAAAGTGTAAATGTTATACGTGAAAGCCCCCTGGTTCCAAAAATCGAGTAACCTCCATAATTGACCAATAGGAATTCTTCCTGTATTGATACTTTATAAAAGCATTATTGGCATTACTAGTAATGTTTTTATAATGTATCAACACAGGAAGCATTCCTGTTAGTCAATTATTGAGGGTGCTTTCGACATTTTCTTGAGCTCTATTGATTTTGAAAACAGATTAAAAAAATTGTCTTGTGAGAAGAACACGTATAGAATTTACACTTTGACCGAGAATGGCCTACATATACAGGGTATCCCAGGAGTATTGTCTTTCCTTGTAATAGCGGATAAGAAAACAAAAATTCTAATCGAAAAGTCCCAAAACCTTTTTTGGTCCGGTGCATATTTAAGGTACTACAGGGCATTGCAATTGCATGTAGGTGAACATCTAGTTGCAAGTGTGCGTGCGATCCCGAAAAGCAATTTCTCCTAAGGCGTTAACTTCAGCTTGATTCGAGTATTAAAAAAAAAACAAATACGATTACGAATGTTTTTGACTGTTTCAATCGAATGGGCTCAAGTTTTATCGAACCTTAAAGTAACTTTGCAAAAAATCAATTCTTTTATTAAAACATGATCGAGATAAAATATTGGCTCACCGAAATTCGGTGCATGGCAAAAATAGAAATGTAGGCTATGTTCTCCGAAATTTTGTGAGAGTAGAACAAATAATTTCAGTGAGCCTAGATAATTCGTACATCATTGCAAATGATCAGTGACCGGCCCTGATTAACGTGGAATTCAATCAAATGTTTTGAACGCTCTGAATTCTTCTGAAAGCATGGAATTCTTCTCAACTATTGTGAAATTCATCAACTTTGGAATTTTTAATTCTTCTAAAATCTTTAGGATTCACGTTGAATTATTGTAAATTCCTTCAAGTCTTTTTAATTCTGCAGATTTCTCTCGATTTCTTAGTTTTCGCGTGTTATATTTGGAATTGGTTTAAAGATTTTAAAGAATTCTCTTGAAATATTCGGAATATTACTTCATTTATTTGTAATTTTCTAAATTCTTTTCAAAACAAAGTCTTTTCAATTATTTCCAAATTCAGCAACTTTTGTCCGTGGGTGAACTGCTACTGGACTAGGATGCACACGTTTTTTTTTAGTTCTGCAGAATTCTTTATAAATCTTTAAATTGACTTGAATACATTTGAATTTTTAAAAAAAATTTTGAATTTTGGTGAAATATTTAGAATAGACGTTAAGTTATTTTGATCTCCATAGAATCTTTTGAATTCTGCAGAATTTTCTCGATTTCTTAGAATCATTTGTAATCTTCGGAATTCTTTAAAAAAATTTTGAATTCTCTTGACAAATTTAGTGTAATTTGCTTTATTTTTGATTTTCGGGATTCTTTTGAAAACATAGCTATTTTCAAATTCATCAACTTACTATCGGCGAGAAAATTCGAGTCCTCTGGCTTTGACGTTAAAAAAGTAAACGAAGAAAAAATGGTAGCTCAATGAATGAAGGGTCTCTTTAAAGGTCAAAATGTTGTACGTTAATGAGTCTGAAACGAATATGCCAAAAAAATTCTTATAGCTTACAGACCCGAAAATCTGTTAAAAAGGAGGAAAATTTGGCAGTTTTTAAAGACAGTAAACTTTGGAACATAGTTTTTTATTGAAAAAGTAATAAGAAAAATCTG
>CAKNXH010059845.1:46487-81480 GCA_932178445.1 Andricus quercusramuli | reverse complement strand
CAGATTTTTCTTATTACTTTTTCAATAAAAAACTATGTTCCAAAGTTCACTGTCTTTAAAAACTGCCAAATTTCCCTACTTTTTAACAGATTTTCGGGTCTGTAAGCTATAAGAATTTTTTTGGCATATTCGTTTCAGGCTTATTAACGTACAACATTTTGAACTCTAAAATGATCCTTCATTCCTTGAACTACCATTTTTTCCTTACTTACTTTTTTAACGTCAAAGTCAGAGGACTCGAATTTTCTCGCCGATAGTAGGTTGGCGGTAAATTACTACTGAATTAAGATGTACTCGTTTATTTAAATCTGCAGAATTCTAAGAAATCGAGAGAATTCTGCATAATTTAAAAGACTTAAAGGAATTTACAGTAATTAAACATGAATTCTAAAGATTTTAGAGGAATTCAAAGAAGTTTTGAAAAATTCAAAAGATTTCAGTTGAATTCAAAGACTTCTACAGAATTAAAAAAACAAGTGAATCTTAATTTAGTAGTAGTCTAGCGTCGACCAAAGTTGATGAATTTGGAAATAGTTGAAATGAATTTCATGTTTTGAGAAAAATTCTGAAAATTAAAAATAAATCAAGTTACGTCCTGAATTATTCAAGAGAATTCAAAGATCTTTAAAAGAATTACATTCTTTCAGAAAAATTCAGAGAATTCAAATCATTTCATTGAATTCTACATTAATGAGGGACGGTCACTGATCATTTGCAATAATGTACGAATTATCTAGGCTCACTGAAATTATTTGTTCTACTCTCACCAAATTTCGGAGAACATAGCCTACATTTCTATTTTTTCCATACACCGAATTTCGGTGAGCCAATATTTTATCTCGATCATGTTTTAATAAAAGAATTGATTTTTTGCAAAGTCATTTTACGGTTCGATAAAACTTGAGCCCAATCGATTTAAACAGACAAACACATTCGTAATCTCATTTTTTTTTTAATGCTCGAAGCAAGATGAACTTACCACCTTAAGAGAAATGGCTTTTCGGGGTCGCACGTACACTTGAAAATAAAAGTTCACCTACATGCAATTTGAATGCCCTGTAGTACCCAAAATATGCACCAGACCCAAATATGTTTTGGGATGATAAGCATTTTTTGAAAATAAATATTTGACTTTAAAAAATGAAGGTCAAACCCATTATTTCTTAATACACGGAATATTATCCTAATTTTTCAAGATTGTGCAAAATGAAGATCAAAGTAAATATGTTTTAATACACGTAGTATAATCTTATTTTTGCGAAAATTGTGCAAAATAGACTTTAGACACAGTGCCTCTAAGTGTCTGTAAGTCCCCATCGATTATATAATAATTAGCGCAGATTATTCCAGATCTATCAACGCATTTTTTCACTCAAAACAAATCACGTTGATGAAAAGGAATTCGTTTACTTTAGCATTTGTATATACCGTAAGGTCAACTTCATAGTAGTCATAGGGAAGCGTGAGTGCAAGTGAGACACTAGTAGATGGCGCATAAGAGCATCTCTTTCGCACTTATGACTATGACTACTATGAATTTGGCCTCACTGTATACACAAGTGTGGACTGTCAACATACTGCGCGAAATTCTCCATTCGCGAGCAAGGCCGGCGGAAACCCCATGTACGGTGGGTGAAACTCACTTGAAATTTCTGAAGGTGGGTAATTACCCACCTGAAAATTCGAACAAAGCAAAGACAATAATAACAAAGACCTACCCGTCCTCTTGCTCACTCCCGCGGCCAGCATAACTACCCACCTAGGCTCAACACATTTCACCGGCCCTGTTCGCGAGTATTCTTTCCTCTCAGGGTTCTTCCACACGATTGCAGATCCGCAACTTGCGGACTTGCGCAAGTCATGAGTTGTGAAAATAGCGATTTTTCCGTTAGCGGAAAAATCTCCGAATGGCGGTAATTTGAATGCTCGGTTTTTTTTTTAATAGAAAATTTAATGAGTTTCAAATGATGGGTAAATGTATTGAGCAAACATATTTATGAACGAATGATGTTGAGGCATTAAATAGATTTTTCAATGTTTTGATGAAAACAAAACAAGCACATTGTAAATCAGCTGATTCCTCTCAAAGTTCTGTGTGCATGAGTTTCGGATTTGTTGTGTTTTGTTATGGCCTTTTCAACAAAATGATATTTTTGTGCACATGAGGTAAGTGTTTTTAACATTTATCAATATAATAATACATATTATGCTTTTGCAAACAATAGCCTGTACAAGTTTTGCGATATTGCACAATTTGTTATAACGCATCCATTCCTGAAGAACCCAACAAAATCAAGTAGACGTTAATTACGCGCTTTTCTTTTTTATTTTTAAAATATCAGAGTCAAGCTTATTGATAATCATTTTTCAAAAGCAGCTGTAGAGTTTATATCAGCTTCACTTGCACAAAGACATGCTGCAAAAATGATACAGTCTATTGTTTCTGTACTGTTTAGTATCGGTCTTGAAATAAATCTCAAAAGCAATTCCGCTTAAATGAATTTATTATTTGGAAACAACACACGAGTCGTCTGCCCGACTTCAACTGACGATACACCTCACCTCTCTTTCTTGAACGTACACACACACACATATTAACACTTCCATATTCGTCGTATATAGTAATGTACATACATTCCAGTTTCCAAATGCATAATATCATTATATGTGACGTGCGCCGAAGAAAGGGGGCTTACTCTGGAAAGTATGATTTTTCAGGGCGAGCGGTCGAAGTCGACCGGATAGACGCGACTTTGAGAAGAGAGGGAAGACTCAAGAAATCTTCCCTCTCCACTTACCACTTCATTCTCACGAGGAAAGAGATAGGTCGTAGACGCGGCTCACGGACGGGTATAGATGGGACGCGGAGATGTAGTGGTGAGTGGTGGGAGGTGTTTCACGGGATCTCGAGCTCTCGAGCGAAAGCCTGATTTCTCGGGTACCTAACAACTCAATTATTAGCAATAATAAAGTTCGAATTTTTTTTCCGATGGTTTCATTAAAAAGAGCAACTCAAAAACTATCGAAAGGTGTAAAAACCTCGATTTCGATTTTTTTAGAGTAAGCCCCCTTTCTTCGGCGCACGTCACATATGTTCATAAATATTATTTTGTTTAAAAAGTCATACGAAACACGAAAAACCGAAAACTCATGCACACAGAACTTGGAGAGAATTCAGCTGATTTGCATGTGTCTGTATCTTTTCCTCAAAACATTGAAAAATCTATTCATTGCATCGCCGTTATTCTTCCATGATTATTTTCAGCTCAATACACTTGCCTATCATTTGAAAAACATGAAATTTTCTTTAAAAACATGGAGGATTCAAATTACCGCCATTCGGAGATTTTTCCGCGGACGGGAAAATCTCTATTTTCACAACAAGTTGCGGATCGGCCATCGGTTGAAAGAGCCCTCACTCATATCAGCTATCATGAACCCACATGTCAATCAGGATCAGAGCTACCAAAAAACATAAATAACTATTGCGAATTCAAATTCAACCAATAGAGGAAGCGACGAATTCAAATCCTTCTAATAGGAATGTGGCTTCAGATTTTGAGAAATAATCGCAACCTCTTTTTTATTATGCGATTTACTACGTAATAGTTTAAACAACTTTGTTAGAACTTTGAATACTTAACCTGGAGTAGTTTGGAAAAGTAATAAGAAATTAGAGATTGGGCACCTACATTTTTTATTTTGTTATGAATTTTGCAGTACCTTAAATGTATTTCATATCCTTACATTTTCAAACTTTTGTGCAGATTGTTATATCATTTAGAAATAATGCACTAACCTTCTTGAGAAACAAAGGGGTGATTTTCTCGGATCAAATACATGTGTTTTTCAAACTTCTCAGATAAAAAAAATTCCAGAACCATTGCCAGCAGTCAAACCAACTGTGGAGCCTCTAATACCCGTTCTTGTGCATACCACACTTATTCGGGACCAGAATGGACTTGGTTTTAGCATTGCAGGTGGGAAAGGCTCTGCACCATTTGAAGCTAATTCCGATGTAAGTTCCTGATTTTAAATAGTTTTCTAATGCAATTTCCTTCTGGATTACATAAAGAGATATGGAATACACCTTTGTTGATTTATATTACCTCTATCGACTTCCTGTTAATAAAGTGAAAGAAATCGCCTTTAGTAATAACTGTTTTACTACATTTTTAAGGCTATATTTATTTCGAGAATAACCGATGGCGGAGTAGCACAGAAAGATGGAAAATTACGAATAGGGGACAAAGTAATATCTGTAAGTAAATTTATGTGTATATTTCTAATGTTTATGTACGTAAATAACCGCTGATATTAAATGCTTAAATATCTGTGTATATTTTTAGATTAATGGTGTGGAAATGGCAGAATCCAAGCATGACCAAGCAGTAGCTTTGCTGACTGGCTTAGAAAGATTCGTTCGGTTAGTGGTTGAACGCGAAATACCTCTTTCTCAAGCGCATCCAGCTAATTTATTAACGCCTTCTGAAAAGTCGCCTCACGTTATTGGTATTCCCAAACCTTACACCGGTCTTTACAGTCCCAATAGTTACATGGCCAACAGACCAGGATACGCCAGTTATCGTCGTTCCATGGATGCGGACAAATCTTTATCCCCAAATTCGACAGCAAATACACCGCAACCCATAAAAACTGAGCCCATAAACGGTGTATCTAAAATGAATGGCGACAGTGAAGCCATGAATGCCACTGAAAGGCCCGCATCAGCAGGCACGTCCTCCGTAACCAGCCAGTCGCATCCGCAGCCAGCCCCAAGGTACAGCGTTTCCCAATCGACTATAACGCCAAGTACGAATACAGATCTTACACCAACAACCAATGCTGGCAGTACGCCAACGCTAAATTTAGCACCAACAGCGACAGCAGAACTCGGATCATCAAGTCCTCAGGAAGACATACAGGTAGCGAAACCAATCACCAATGAGGAATTTCAAGCCATGATCCCCGCTCACTTCCTTCGACCTCCGACCTCCTCGCCCTCGCCAGACTCCCATCATGGCCCCGTTGTGACGGTGACAATCAAGCAGCCCGATAATTTACCCGGGGAAGTTAGTTTTCCGCCAGCGCCAACGACGCTTGGTAAAGTTACCGAGACCATCACCAAGAGTACGCTTACAGAGACTGTTGTTACTAGAGTCACCGACAACCACTTGGTCTTACCAGTTATCATCGAGGTATGTCCTGGTTAGCTTGATGCATGAGAACTGAGTAGTTTTTTCTACATGCATGTGTCATTTCTAAGTACGATTATATTTATACTTTCGCTTTGTACATACGTACACGTACTAGCGCAGGTCAGAAATAGAAATTTCGAAATTTTTCAATAACTTCATGCACTAAATCAGATATAGATATTATATTTCATTGTAAAAAATACATTTAAACTCTTGTATTTTGAGTACTTAGAAGAGAATTTTCAAACTCCTATCTTGGAGTAAAAGTAAAGAAACCAAACTGTGCATAGTGTTTGTCTGCATATTTTTGGTGATTAAGTTTTGGCCAAGGGTTTGCTAAGAGGGTCACCATATCGTACCCCACTCCAGAACTTTGTTGCTAGAACCGAGGTGTAGGGATTGGCGATTTTTGAAAGAAAAAAAAAAGTCAATTATGAAAAATCAATTTCATACAATTCGTAATCGAATGCACTCATTAGTGCTGTGTACTTCAACCAATAAATTAATTACGAAGAAAACTGGTTATAAAAAAACAAATGGATAAACAATCTTTTATCCATACATCTATGAGAAGGGTTTATTGGAATTAAAGAATAGTCCTTTATAAGTGAATAAACGCAATTGTTTCGAAAATTATATTATTGGCTAAAACAATCACCTAAATTGTAATGCACATTGTGACAAAGGTTTTTTATACAGTCATTTTTCACATTTTTTTGCAATCTTTAAAATTTATTTACAGTTTTTTTGCAACTGCTTGTCAAAAGATACGCTCCAAGTGAAAAAAAAACAATTCCCTCTCCATTTTCTCTGAATAGGATGACTTTTTTCAAATAAACATTTTATGCCTTAATTTATTCAGCACTGCAGTATTTCGGGAGCAAGTTTCGTTTTTTTTTTACATCGAAAATTGGATTTTCAATCACCGTCCAAAGTTGAAAAAAACATGCGTCTGCAACGAAAAAAAAATTCCTCTATTTTTTTGAAACTTAATGAAATTTTCCATTCGAAATTTTTTTTGTAGATAGATAAACGTTTATTTTTCAGCCTGCTGGCCTTAAAAAATTGACTTGCTTACACTGCCATTTTTACAGATTTTTGTTAAAACTAATCCTTAAAAACTAACATCCATCCATTCCTTATCTCTAAGCCGCACGCTCTTATCGCCTTGCCTTCCTCGCTTCGCCTCGCCTCGCTCGCATGTCCCTACTTTTTCGCATTGCCTCGCTTGCCAACCTCTGTTTTCGCTCTAATACCTACTACTTATCTACTATTTACAATATTTACATCTTACTTATATCTACTTTCTCTCCTATTTACAATCTTTCCGTCTCCATTCCTCTTCCTCCTTCCTTCTCTTCATCTCCATCTTACCCAACACTCCCTTCACCCATGCTACTGCCCTTTTTCCCCCTTTTCATGCAACAATACCTCCATGGTTATCTCACTTCTTTCCACCTCATCGCACTCTTCCAACCGGTGCTCCACTCTTGCATCCCCCTTTCCACACAGTTCACACATCCTCTTCTCCCGAGAGAGCCAGAACCTATTGAAGCCCTCCATGCACCCACACCTCATCCTCGCTATAAGCTCCTGACTTCCTTTCTCTCCTTCCTCACATAAATATTGCGCTCTTGCCCTTGGCATAATCCACACATAACTCCCGTTAAACCTTGACTGTCTTAATCTCTCTTCGCCTTCTGTCTTCTCTCTCTCCATGCCGTTTTGCTCAACCAAGTCATAAACCTTCCTTCCTTCCTTCCTCGCGCATCCTTCTCACTTCATCCATCTGCAGTCCATTCATTCTAAAATACCTTTCTCTCTCAGCCTCCGTCTTCCCATCCCCTCTCCTGTTCTCCTTCTCCCACCAACACTCCCTAACCAGCCTACTTCCCGCCTTTTCCAAAAATTTCTCTTCATATTTACACGCCCTGCTCCCTGCTAGAATCCCTACTTTCGTTCTCCCCGTCTCCGTCCTGACAATATACTTAGGCGTGTTCCTTGGCAACCCCAGGGTCCACTTTACATACCTCTCCTGCGTTCTATTTACCTCTTCAATTTCCTTCCACTCCCATACCTCTACTCCATACAATAGCACACTCATCACTAGCTTGTTTAGTGCTTTAATTAGTACTATTTGAAGTCAATAAATTCTCTTATGGTCACAATTAGGGGACCTTACATGTTTAGAGGTTTCTAAGTTATTCCAAATTGTAGGTCGGACTATTTACTTTTTTTCTCAATATATTTGATTTAGTGAAATTGTTATAATCCTTTCAACTTTGTTTCATGCCGTGTTTAATTTTTTAGCTTCTGGATCACTAATAAGGACGAATTTTATGTTATTCTCTCCTACAACGAAATTTTGCAAAATATAAGGTGCATGAAGAATAGGTGTTAATTGATTCTTATCAGTTGTAGTAACTTTATATGTACGTTGTTCGATGTAGAAGGAGGAATTCAATTATTGCTCAAATATTTTTGTCTTATATATTTATAAAGGAGATTTCATGAATTTTTGATGTGTAAACATCTTAGACCTTGATGTGGGGTGTCGCGCCTGATTCAAATGAAACCACGACCAGAAAGTGTAACGCAGGCCACTGACACACGCGCTGTGTCTCGTGTCACAGAACGGAGACTTGCTTCTCTCTTTTTTTCCCCCCCCCCCCCCTATCTCTCTCTTCGTCCCTCTCTCTCTCAAACGAATAATAATTGTTCAAACAATTGTAAATTATTTACAAACAGGAGGAAAATATGCTGTGTCTAATTTGAAAAAAAAAGAAACAATTTTCAATATTTTTCTTATAAGTTTTGAGTACTTAGATGTGTAATAATAATGATAAGTGTCATCATAATGAATTTCTCATAACGAAATTTTAATTTTTAATATTCTTCTCCATGAAATATAATTAGCCTAACTCTAAATGTAGATGCGCAACATAAGTGCGACACAATGTGTTCTTTCAGAGAACTGATATCGGTTCGCATTGATATTTTAAAAACAAAGCTTGACTAAGCAGGCAAAGGAGAGAATGCGTTTTAGGAAATAAAATAGTTTGAAGAATGAATCAATGTTTTAAATGTTCGAAATTACATATATTTTTTTATTAGTTCTGGGTTGAGACCTTAGCAGCCCCTGACGCTTGGGTAATCCCGTTGCGTCCCCTTGTGAGCCTAAGCATGACCCCATAGCCCTCTCCATAGGGAAAGGACCGCAGCCACGCTATTGGCTGATATCTCCAACTCACTGATAACATAATTACCTGTGAGTTTTAGACGTTTCCCCGCAATCGCAGGGCAGTAACAAAGGATGTGAGTAGATGTCTCATTATCCTTTCCGCACAGACGACAGAGGGGATTTTCTGCAAGCCCTATCATATGTCTGTGATATCCTAACTTCTCATGTCCTATGAATAGTTCTGTTAGGACTTTGATTTCATTCCTCCCGAGTTTGAGTATTTCCCTAGCTCGGTTGGAGTTAAGCTTTGAGCCCAAGAGTGTTTTGGCCTGTCTGCAACGAGAAACCAAGTCCCACTCACTCTGACGTTCCTCAGTCAGCCAACTGTTAATTACTTCAGTGACTAACCTGCTGGAAGTAACTTCCACTGGCTCAGGTCCAGTAAAATTTCTTCCTTCTGCTAGCTTAGCTAGCCTATCCGATATCTCATTGCCCTTGATACCACTGTGTCCAGGGATCCATAGCAGAGTGACTCGGTTTTCGGTCCCTAACGTATTTAGTGCTTCAAAGTATTCCATTACTAATAGCGATGTAGTCGTTGTTCCATTCAAGGCCAATATAGCAGCCCTGCTATCTGAGCAGATACGGATGTTCCTTTTATCCCCGTACTCCCTTGCCTTGTAGGCACACTGGAGTATGGCCATAATCTCAGATTGTAGAACTGTGGCGTAGGACCCCATCTCAATTGTGAAGCCCATTCCATTCCTTCTACGATATACGCTGGCTCTTGCATTCTCCTCGTTCCTGGAGCCATCTGTAAACCAGTTGTCTCCATCACAGGGCAGGTATGCATGTTCAGGGTTGGCCTCCTCGCGATGTCGACTGGGATCTTCACTGCTGTCGAGATCCTTCTGTCATTCGCCAAATTTAGCCTCCAGGCCGCCTTCGCAGCCACGGCATTGATGGTAAGGTGGAGGGGCT
Source organism: Andricus quercusramuli (assembly GCA_932178445.1). Taxonomy (NCBI): domain Eukaryota; kingdom Metazoa; phylum Arthropoda; class Insecta; order Hymenoptera; family Cynipidae; genus Andricus; species Andricus quercusramuli. The sequence continues at coordinate 72,120 of CAKNXH010059845.1, read as the reverse complement.
CTAAGCCTATTAGTGCCCCTAGTGCCGTCGTGGGTGTCGACTTCTTTGATTTACAGTTGTTGTCCTCCAAGTTTCAATGTACTCGTAGTTCCCCACTTGTACCTTCTGGTGAAAACAACCGCATCTGTCTTACTCGGATTAACCGATAATCCAGTTTTCTTGCACCATGAGTCTACTATCAACAGTGCTTGCTGCATTACTCCGAAGAGCACATCCAGATGCTGACCACGCACGATAACCAATATATCGTCCGCATAGCCTATGACGTGAAGGCCCTGACACGAGAGTAGATGAAGCGATTCATCCACTACCAGGCACCACAGCAAGGGCGACAAAACTCCCCCCTGCGGACACCCCGAGTCAATGGTTCCACTTAGAGTGACTTAGAGTCGTGGTTAGATTCCTGTTGGCCAACATGTGGCACGTCCATTCCACGACTGCAGTAGGCACACCATGTGTAATCATGGCCACCCTGATCACCTCTCCAGAGGTGTTATTGCAGGCCCCTTCGATGTCCATAAAGGTTCCAATCGCAAGGCGTTTCTCCTTCAGTTGACCTTCAATTAGGTTCAGTGCTCCCGTCTCCGTCGAGTGACCAGCCCTATAGGCGTGTTGATCCTTGTGGAGCGGTCTGCTTGACAGGACCTTATCGCGGATATATCTATCCACAAGTTTTTCCACTGTTTTTAATAGGAAAGAAGTTAGGCTGATGGGCCGGAAATCCTTGGGTGAAGTATAACCGATCATACCTGCCTTCGGAATGAAGACTACTCTCGTACCCCTCCAGGCCGTCGGGACATATCCCAACGTCAAACTAGCCCTAGCAAGTCTCACTAGCGGCCCTATGACCTCTGTATTCGTCCCTCATCGTTGTGAATGACGTCCATAGTTCCTTCGTTTTGCCAATACTGGTACGTCTGAACCCCTCTCTGGTTACCCTGCAAAGCTCTTCGAGTTTCCCATTCCACCAGTGTGTCTCCCCAGCCTTTCGGACTCTTGTAGGTCAACAATTACTTTCATAAGTAGCTTTGATGACTTCCGTGAAAGTTTTGGCTGCCATCTCCAGGGTGTCCACGTCTCGAATTGACCTGGGAACCTCTGGGAGTGCAGATCTTAGTTCCGTGGAAAACTGATCCCTGTCTGTTCTTATTGGATTTCTGACCCATTTAGGGCCAGCGGGTACAACGGATTCCAACACGAACTCTATCTGTGAGTGATCTGAGAGAGAGGGTTCATCTGAAACCCTCCACTTCTTGATTCTATCCCTAAAACTGCTGGTGCAGAGAGTGATGTCAATGACTTCGTCCCTGACCGAATTACCGAACGTCGGGGTGTTCCCCGTGTTAAGAATATCTAAGTCAGTAGTGTTTAGGTATTCCAGTAGGTTGAGTCAACTCTTGAGTTGACGTCCGTGCTACCCCAGAAAGTATGGTGGGAATTAGCATCGCACCCCAACAGAAGGGGAATGCTTCTTACCTTGCAATATTCGACCAGTGTACATACCTCCACTGGTGGGTTAGTATCGCTGTCATAAGGAAAATAAGCTGATCCTAGAACTAGCCTCTCTATTCCCTTGAGATACATGGCTTTCACCATCAGGTCTCTCGAACATGGTTCAAGCAGCGGGACAGCACTAACTCCCTTCGTCAGTATACATGCCCTTGGGTTGGCCGCTTTGGGGTCCCTGTCACTTATAAATTAAAAATTAAAAAAAAATGAAACAATGCAAATTTTTAAGTTTGCATTCAGCACTCTGAGATTTTACTGATTCGAGGCTTATTTTATTTTAAATAATTAAATTTCAATTTGTTTATTTTTGAATATTTCATTTTTATTTTCGTATTTTAAATTTATTGTGACAGATATAGCAAACCTCAAAGCGTGTCCAGAGTTCTTTTAGAGAAATTTGTAAGTGTTAAAAATTATATCAATTTCAAACTATTTTAACTTAAAAGCAGTACAATTTAGTGATGATAAGTTGTTTCTTGAAAAATCTAAATTGAAAAATGTAATTTACAAATAAAAAATAAAAATAACGAAACAATGCAAATTTTAAAGTTTACATTTAGCACTATGAAATTCGAACGATTCGAGGTCCATTTTATTCTAAATTATTCAACTGTATTTATTTTATTTTTGAAGTTTTGATTTATAATTTTTTATTTAAAAAAAAAGTCAACTATTGTTAAATATTGAAACAACAAATTTTTCATTAAAAATTTTCAAACTGAATGCTTTAAAAATTGAGTATTTTAGAATGCAATAATATTTGAATAGGATTTGAAATTGAATAAAAGCATTTAATTATGAATATATTAATCAAAATGTTTTTGAAAATTGAAAAAAGATTTTGAAGTTTCAATCAGATGCGAACATTTCATTAATTACTGAGGCTTTCGAATTAAAATAGTTCAATTTTTAAAGTAAAAATCTATAAATTATTTGATTATGAACAGATTCATAATCGTCTTATAAAATCAATTTTATTATTATTCTATTGTTAAGAATCGAACTATAGTTCAATTTAAAAAATAAATACTCAATTTATATTTACAGTTTATCAACTCAACATTTTTCTTGTTTTCTTTTTTTGTCAGAGTTAACCCGTGCCCCCGAGCCTTTGAAATTAACATGGGGTTTTAATTTTGACTCCCCATCCCCCTTTCAAGGCATTGTTATCATGCTTGGAAAGTGACCCGAAAACTGCAAAATAGCAGTTTTCCATTAAATTCATACTAAAAACGATATTCTTTGGATTTTTTTAAACAAATATTTTTAATTGTTAAGGGACGAGTTTCCAAGTATTTTGTAAATAATTCTTAATTATTCGAACAATTATTATTTGTTTAAGAATTATATTGTTCTTAAAATCGTGGAAAATTATTGTTTTTGGGATATAAGTGATAGATTTTTATTTTACAGAAATAGAATATACCTACATTGGATAGTTTATAAGGGAATATAATACACTACTATGCAAAAGTTTCTAGACCTATCTTTTTCAATACTCTATAACAGCACTCTAGATTAAAAAATATTCAACTCTAAATTTATTTTACTTCCAATTACTACACAAAACATAATAAAATTATACGCCTAATGGTCTCAAATTGAAAGCAATATATTAATTTTATTAGAAGTTATTAAAAAAAATACAAATTTTAATGTTTCCGAAAAATGTGAATAAATCAAAAAGCAATTAATATTTTGTAATATCTTTGCACTAGTTTTGAAGATAATTTTCTTAATTATTTTAGTGACTCCATAAGATATTTCTAGAATTTTTCATTCGATGCAATCAAAACCTAAGCTTAATTTAAAGAACTTATCAATATTTATATAAAGTCAGGTTTTCATAACTGAATTAAAGCAAATTAATAGAACAGCATTCTAATAGACTTGCAGAAAATTATCTTCAAAATTAGCCCAAAAACAATACCAAATTGGTTATTTCCGAATTTATTGATATTTTCCAGAAACACGTTTTTTCAAACAACTTCTAATAAAATTAAAACATACTGGCCTTCATTGATGCCCATAAAATGGGCACTTTTATCACCTTTTATGCAATAATTGAGAGAAAATCTACAGTTTATTATTAAAACTAGGGTGCTTGTTCAACATATTGGAAAATAGATGTCCAGAAGCTTTTGCACGACATTATATATAAGAGAAAATAAATTCTTATACTCCTACATGCGCGTGAGCTATTATTTGCTTTGTGTAAGATTTCAATTTCAGTTAACGTTCACCGAAGATGTTTACACATAAATCTGTCTTGGGTCGTAGTTTAGGACGCGCGTAATGTTTTTTCTCTCTTCTCGTAAATCCCGTAAGAAAACAAACTATCTACAAATCAAACCACGATTCCGTCACGTGCTTGCATGCTTGATATTTGGACTGTTTTCCTCACTTAAGAATGTTCTCGGTGCCGAGTCAAGCTCAAAATTAATTAATCTCCAACTTGATTTATAATATGGACAAAAAGAACCCATTGATAATTATAACGATTTTTAGAAAAGAAACTGATGCGTATTTATTTGAAAAAATAGTTGTGGTTTTAATTGCTTATTTCAGTGCAGTTATTAGAATACATATTTGTATTTTCTCATTTTAAACAAAAAGTATTCAGTTTTAGTTAATATTAGCTATGTTTATGCCTTAAAATATTCTTTAATATTTTATTCGTTATGTGTTTGCTGTTTATAAAAATTATCTTATTTGGGAATTATACGCACAGCTATTATTACATTCTTAGTTATTCATATAGTGAGTTTCTTTTCGAAAATTCGCTATGTTTATCTAAAATCCCTCTAGATAAAGTCTGACATACCCCCCCCCCCCCCCCACCCATCACTTTGCTCCGTCCGACGCTTGTATCACAGTCCTTAATTAAAGAAGAAAAGTTTTAATCTTCAACCTTTTTCTACCATCAACAAGATTCGGTGCGAACATTATTTCATCGGCAAAAGTTACCTGCGTTAAAGCTTCATATTTGACACATTACTATATGTTTTCATTTTTATTCTGCCCAAAAGAACAGAAAGAAACTAGTAACTGGCATATGTATATTTTGTTGACAATGCGCAATTATAATAGATCAATATTGCAGAGCTATATCATTCTTCTTTGAGAATCACTTGAAACCATTCTTAAAATTGTTTTCCTACCATTTTAATTACCGTAAACTGTGGCTAAGTGGCACATATGGGTAAATCATTCTGGTGCTATACACGTTGGCATTTTTGTAACAAAATATAAATTTATAATATTTTGTATTTCGTAATGAAAAATGGTTAAACTTTTTTTTTTTTTTTTTAATTTTGACCCTCCATTTCATGTGTTTTGCCGCATTTTTGTGTATGGTTCAAAATCATACAAATTATTTCATTTGTTGGGAATCGTCACTGCCGGCTTACGATAAAAATGTCGGACGGGAAAAAGTGGTGTGTAGGCTCGCCATATTTTACCTAGTGGAACTTTACAATTGTCAATAGGCCTTTTTTGGTCGATTTTATTTATCAAGTTAAAGATTGAGTAAGTGTGAGATAGACTGTATACCTAGAACGAACTTTAATAAATGTAAGTTATGCCCTGTAATACAGAATGGCCGTCCTCTTACTTTAAATGTAATTTTGTTTATCTTATATTTATATTTTACAAAAGCACTTTTCATTTAATATTTTACAATAAGGCACGATAACCTTTTTAAAAGTTGTAGAAGATTTTAATTTGCGCCTGTTGATTTTACATCTTCGAGTAGCTTTTTTGCATGACAAACAAACGTGTTGACTTAATACTTAAATTAGATAATTTAGACATACTCAGTTGGTTATAATGGTTTGTGTTAACCTCAAGTACTAAGTAGCATTGGTAATTTATAATATATTCAGTCCTCATTCTCTCTTTCTTGGAGTTAGGTAAGTAAATAATACTCAGCACTATTGAGGTAGTGGGGTCAGAATTTTTTTACTTTTACTTGCTTAGAAGGCATTACTGTTTTAATACATTTAAATAGTAAATAGTGTTGCTGATTTTGTATATTCTTATCATTTAAAATGTTTTTAATATAAACAAGGAGGAACTCTTCAAACCACCACCTTAATGTTTTCATATTGAATTAATAGAAAGTTGTATCTATAAATATGTGTTTAAACTTAGTTTTCAAAAGTATTTCTTAAACTGCCTTTTTGTAGCGGAAAATGATATTTAATATTCTTCTAAAAACTGTAATCTTAATTATTTCTATGCACAGTATTCTTAGGTGTAAAGTCTGATTCCCTAATAAATTAAAGGGTCTATATTCAATAAATTATAACTTGGATTAGAAAATATTGCTTTAATCAAAGTGCGTGACAGTGATATTTCCAGCCCTATCCGGCTTCCAAGCTTTTGCATGTATGGCCTCCGTAATTATATACTTCCAAGCAGTAGTTCAAAAAAATCCGACAGAGAGCGAAGCCGCGGCCTCTACACAGTTAAAAACTATCTTTTATGGCATAATGATATGAATAACTGTAAAATAATGTTTTTTTTTACTACAAAATGAATAATAATAATAATAACTTTTACGAAAAAAATCTCAGAAAATGGTGATAGCTACACGGAAAAAAAAAGTTCATTAAACTTTCTTGAAGTATTACAAGAGTCGGGGATGAGAGCGAACCTTGAACAAATTTTCTATATTCTGTATAACTTTCAGGATTTAATATAGAACTAACCTAGAATAACTCTACAAGAATTCTGTAAACTTTATATTGAACTCCGATTTGAAAAAGTTTAATAAAATATATAGAGAAATTCATGAAAGAATGCTGAAAACTTTCGTAGAAATCACAATTGAGGTATTGAAAGTTTGTAATCACATAATTATAAGGTTTAAATACCTCAATTCAGTCAAATGTATAGAAAAATTCTTCAAAAAATGTTGAAAAATCTCATAGAAATTCGATTCGAAGTATTGAGTGTTTGTGAACTACTTCAATCTAAGATCTATAGACTTCAGTTCTTTAAAATGTAGCTGCGCAGTCGCTACTGTGCGCAGGCAGCAACTTTTCCGCATCGCTCCCGCGTGAAAAAAAAAGAATTCAAGTCTTAGAGAACATTAGCACGCGTTGAAAATTAAAATATTAAGTTTGTAAAAAAAAGTATTGGGAAACTATAAAGTCCAAGGAACTTTCCCAATGTGTTAAAAAAGGTTCATATTTTGTAATTAAAATGCTGTGAAACAGCTAACAAACTGATGTTTTTTTACAAACTTCATAATGATTTTTAAAACTTCAGAATGATCTGATTTTACAAAATTTAAAAATTTTGTCATTCGCTTCGACGTATATTTATGATTGAGTTTGATTATTATCTAAGATGTTTCTTTCTGATGAAGGCCCACATATGAGGATGAAACGTCATTAAAAAGGAATTTTGACTCGATTTATTTTTTTTATTTTTTCTAAATGTATCGTAAGACCGAAATAAAAATATGAAAACTTCGTTTTCTCTCATATTTTCTTAATGGTAGATAGTTTGGCTATTGACACAATTTAGATTCTAAAAAAGTTCTCGTAGATGACGCCTTGAACGACCTGGTGCACGTTCCGGTGCACCCGGGCAGTGGACTTCCCATTTAGAGATGTGTCGGTTATTGGAAAACTTGAGATTTTAATTTTAAACGTTAAAAACTGAAATAGATTCAACTTTTCCCATGTCATATCTTATTTAGTCGATTCAAAAAATATAGAATTGGGAATTCAACTTTTGAAATTATTTGCAATGCAAGCCTTTAATTTCATATAACTTATATAAACTTATTCTATATAGCTATATAACATCTTATTAATCTTGAACCTACTAGAATTTATAACCAAAAAAGAATTTGCGATTAAAAATTTGTTCGAAATTTAAAGTTTCCAAAATTAAAAAAATGTTAAAGATCCGGAAATTTGTAATTACCTACATTTTAAACTGAAATTTCGAAATATGATATTCTTGAAATTACTGACATTATAAATATAAAACTCCAGAAATTTCAAATTTCCGAAATCATTAACCTAGAATTTTCAAATCACAAAAATTTGTCAAACAGCCCTGCACAGCTCCGAATCCGTAGGTAGGGGGTTCGAACCCACAGCGAATAATAATTTTAATAGCGTGCGATTATTTGTGTAGTGATTGTTTGTGTAATAGTAAATAATTATGTACTTAAATATGTGAACAAATATTAAAGCATAATGATAATAATAATGATAATAAAAAAGATTTTTTTAGGCTAAAAATCGGCCATGATTTTATAGAACTGTTCTCTATAGTTTCGAGACTTCTCCGATGTAGACTGTATATTAGCTGGACTTTTACATTTTCTAGAACTATTCTACGTTTTTCGCATTTTAGAGAACTCTGTATTAAATTTTGTAGAATAGTTCGGTGCAATGTAAAACCAAGAAGATTTTAACTTTTAATAAACTACCCGTCGTATCCTCTACTATAGGACTAGTTCTATAAAATTTAATGAAATTTTTTTTTCCGTGTATAGAGAAAATAGTTTAAAATAAATACAGTTTTCCACGCACTGTGTCATAATATGAAAATAAAATGATCAATAATTAATAATAATGTAATTAATTGACAAAATAATTCATCTGGAATATAGTTTCAAAATTAATTTTTTAGGTTTTTAAAATTTTCAGGTAGGAAAATCAATTTATTGGTAATAATTTTATTCTTGTTGGTCAATAACCTCGAGAAAAGTGCTATGAAATTTGCAACTATATAATATAACTAATCAATCACATCCATATTTATTTATTTTTCATCTCATGATATTTTCTCATTAAATGATAATAATTTCAAGAAATATGCATGCTAAGGTTGAACAAAATTATTACTTCGTTAAGATAGTAACTAAAAATTGTAATGCATTATTTTAAAATTATTGTATCAACATTGAATGAGAATTTTATATTCTCATCCTATAATGAGATGGTATTAGATTTGTGTAAAATTTGACCCCCCTCCCCCGTTGTGCAAATGTCCACGTTTCAAGACCCTCTGAACCCAAAGAACAGGTTTTCACAAAATGTCTGTCTGTTGGTCTGTAGATTTTTAATTTGTTATCACGATAACTTTCAAAAGAATCAGCGTATTGAATTGGGCTTTGGTATACTCTTTAAGTGTCCTAAAATGAAAGTCAAGTACGTTCTATGGACGGATATTAATAGTACTAAAAAAGGCGAACAAAATATTATCATTACTTTTTTTGATAGAAGAAAAATTACCGGAGTTATAGCATTTACAAAATTTAAAAACAAAAACGAAAATTAACATTTTAAGCCAAACAACGCACGATATGAGAAAAAGTCAAGAGAAAAAAATGTATTTTTTGGAACACTCTACAATATTGATAATGCTTTTTTTAATTTTCTTCAAAAATCGAAAATTCAAATTTTTATCGCACAAAAAAATAATGAAAAATAAAAAATTCCATTTTGTGTTCAAACTATACAAGATACGAAAAAATATAAATTGACAAAAATTGTACACTCAAAAAAGATCTACAAATTTGTTATTAATCACTTTTTGATCGGACGCGTAGTTTTTGTATCATTTGTAAAAAAATGTGATTTAAGAATAAAATAAATTACATTTTTGAACAAACGACACAAACCACGAAAAAAGCTAAAAGACAAAAGTTTTTCACTCAGAAAAGAGCTACACATTTTTTAATTATCATTTTTTGATAGTATGCGTAATTTTTGTTTCAATCGTCAAAAATAAGATTCACAATAAATAAAAATTTTTTGGAAAAATGACGCAAGGTACGAAAAAGATGAATATATAAAATTTGTCGCCTAAATTACTTTTACAAATTTTCTTAGAACCACTTGACGCTAGGATGCATATTTTCGTTTAATTCGTGGAAAATAACATTGAACATAAACAAATTAAATTCATGGAAAAATGACACAAGTTGCAATAAAATCCATAATAACAAAATTGTTTCTTATAGGATACGCACTTTTTCGATTATAAAAACAAGACCAGGAAAATACGTCTGTCTTTAATATCACTGCATATTATGAATTATAATAATATACATTTATTGAAATGATATACAATTTGATAAGATTGAATGCACTTTATTTTGCAATATCTAAATAAGCAATCACAGGCCGAAGTACAGAAATAAGTGTAATGTACATTTGATATAATAATGTTGAACATATAATGTAGAAAATTTCGCATTTTGGACAAAATCGAGTGCGAAGCACGAGGTATGTGATGAGAATGTATTTGTTAAAGCCGAAGGAGCTTTAACAAAAGAGAATTAACAATCACCAAATTACAGTTGTCGATGATTTGACCTTTAATTTTAAAAGTTTTGTGCACAAATGGGGGGGGAATACAAAGACCGAGCGCGAAGCGCGAGATCCAACAGCCGCGCGCCCTTGGCGGAGAATTGTGCAGATTTTTAAATAATAAAAATATCTAGTTCTGCTCTGCAACCCTTCAAAATGTATTACAGCTCGCAATATGTAGACAGACGTTTTAGTTTGAGTTGGATTTTTGTACCAAACATTGTATTTTGCTGACAAAAATATTGAGCAAAAAATTGATAATTATTTTGTGCATATTAAATCAGGTTTCCTTGTCGATTTTTTCCCAGTAGGGAATAGAACAGAATTCCACTTGCTCGTAAGAAAGCATTTAAATAATTTTTTGACACAGTGTACGTAAAATTATTTTTTACACACCCATATGAGCGCGCAAAACGTCCTATTTTTACACACTCATATGTACTTTGTAGGCACTCATATGGGTGTGTAAAAACGCTTTTTTACGCACACAGTGGCAAAAAATATCGTATGCAACATGTGCGTACGATTTACCCACTTGTGGTGATCACGTGTGTAAACCCGCATTTTACGCACATGTTGCATAATATACTATTTTACTTTTGTTATGTGACAAATTTCTTCTTCCTAATATGGACTGTGAATATTTATTTCCCACTGTAAATTTCATTAATTTTTTTAAATGTAATAAGGTAAACAATGTACATATATGCCACAACATTACTTGGCAGAATCCTTTATTTCGCGTTTCGAAACTATATGCTCATGTAACAACTGCATTTCACAAACTAGCTATTCCCGGTTTTAAAACGTAATCTTTCCCCGGAATCGCCTTTTCGGTATGATACACCTGTGTCCAACCATTTTCAGTTCACAAAAACAATTCAATTTCTAACACCCAACATTACTTAATTATTGTCAATATAAAATATTTTCAATAATATGTGTTACTATCCCATAGGAGCACATAGGGGATAGTGTTAAACTGTTTAGAGGCCGCAGCTGCGCTCTCCGTCGAATTTTTTCGGTACTACCACTTGGAAGTATATATTTACGGTTGTCTTATCAAGGAGTCGGATAAGGCTGGATATTTCTAAAGCATAATCTGAAATTTGTGCCAATCATGTGTAGTAATCGTGCATCGACATATAGAAGTGGACTGCTAACGCTGTGGGGAACACTAAAATAGGCGAAAGAGAAAACGAGAGGAATTTGGTAGACATCCTGTCTCTTCCTGTCAAACTGGATTCGCGAAGAACTTCGAGTTTATAATCGATAGTATAGTCGAATTTCTCCACCAATCACCTCAGACTAGAAATATATGGGTGCCTGCCCATTTCTCGATGGAATCGTAAGCACACATGAGCTAGGTTTTTCAAATTTTTCTTATAAATGGGATAATAATACGAGGCTTTTAAAAAAAGGGTTTTCTCATAATTGCAAGTGTAATAACAATTATTATTCTTATGATTATCTACCGACGTATAGACAATTTATGAGACCAAATTTGTGATCATCCAGATATATAGTTTTGGTACATTCTTACTGTCACACTTTACAAATAATTTTTTTAAATAAAATTTGCAGGCATTTTAAACACCTTTTAGGCCCTTCATACTTTCTAATTCTTTTTAAATAATAAACGTGTAAATAGTTTATGTTGCAACATTAGCGGCCATATTTATTCCTCGACCAACTTTACCAACCGTGGTTGTCAGACTGATGTATACTTTCACTGCTCGGCCCAATCAGCAAGCCTAATTTCTCGGCATAAAATTCAAAAAGTAAATGTTAAACAATTTAAAAAAAGGGTTTAAACTGATTTGAAAAAACCTTTCTTCAGTAAGTACATTTTATTTTTAGTGCTTTCTCATTCTTCACCGGGGAAAAAATATTTAAATATATGCAGTTACCCCATTTTGACTTTTACGAGTCATTTTACTTTTAAAAGTCGTAATGACTCAACAGAAAAATATTTCCTTCATATTAAATATATATATTCTCCTCAAGCTCGGGTACGTTTGACAAATTATTATTGCAAGATTGTACTTTCGACGTGACAGGTTCATACGAGAAGGATATATTTCGTCGAGTTTAATCGATGAGAATCGTTAATCGAACTTCACCAATCACCTTAATGTAGAAAATGATGGACAAATAAGAAGTTGCTTAATTTCATTTACTAATTAGGTGAAGTTTTATAGATCTTTTTAGTCTAAAAAATCACCCATAATACATTGAACTTCGGTAACATCACCAACATCCTTATCTGGCTATTTTTTAGCGTGAATTGCTTGTACCTAACTTAACTACTGTTGCAAGTATGTGCCTATTTTACTTTTCACTCAAATCGCTTATTTTTTATTTACCCCCTGCTTGAGAAAAGTAATTTAGTACTTCTTTTTGATAATCTTACCGACTCTAATCTTTTTTTATTATCTTTTCAAAATTTCTATTAAGGACATGCTGTGAATTACATATTGATCAATATTTAATTGATATTTCATATGGTTTATTCAACCGCTGCAAATATCTCGATTGTTCATTTAGTTTTTCGTACTTTTAAATTAAGTAAACATTATTTTAAAAATATCTAATTTTGCTTTCGAGAACTTCAGAGTCAATGACCGTCACCAGCTGTTACATGGTCTTTTCATATTTAATTATATATAAGAATTCATTCCTTCCATCCAGTCTTATCTGAAATTGCCTATTCCTATCAATTCCCATTATTTTTTTATATGTACGTATATAACAGTAGACATTTCATATTACTTAGAAGTTTCGATAATCTGATGTTTTAGTTTCAATTCAAGTAATTTGTGTGTAACATTAATTTAATTTAATTATATTAGTGCGAAATAAGGAACTTGAAAGAGAAGTTGAAAGTACATCTTGTTCTGATGCTATTCATTTAGTAATGTAAAAATTAAAAGTGCAAAAATTATTTCATACTAACACGTTATAGCTATATGTGATACAAGTTCGTAAAATGGGTAATTGCCGACGAGTGTGAAACTTACAGCATAAGCCAGAGGCTCGAAGACGGGTGCAAAGAGCTGACGGCAAGTGCGAAAAGTTGACGGCATATGCGGCAATTAGACGAGTGGCAATTGCCTGTACGCACGTGCATTACACGTTATTTTTTGCAACAACCGTCCGAGAAAATTATTCAACCCTTTTGTACATTTTTCCACCAAATTTCGATCCCGTATCATGGTTTTTAGCAAAAAAGGGCCTAGCCCGTTAAGTAGGTCAACAATACCCTTGAATGGAACCAGATTTTGAATAAGCCCTTTTCTAAGACTTGGAATCATAACTTTTTCCCCGGATTTTTGAACCCCCATCACCACCCCCATAGTCATGGTGGCTAAAAATGTGTTTTATGGTTTTTATTTTTTGGTGACACATTTGTGTAATAGAAAAATCTGAAAAAATTAGTACAAAACAAATAATAAGAATAGACATAAAAAAAATAATTTCCAGTGTTTTGTCGGGAAATTCAAATTTTTTAGAGAACTTCAAATTTTCGGAATTTTTTTTTTTTTTACATTTTTTCAGTACTGTTCCAAATTTTTCATAAATGAAAGGTCATCTCATGTGCTAACTTTCAGATTTTGAATCAATATGGACGGTAGTTTTTTTTTAAATAAAATGTTTCACAGATGGCAGATACCCTTATTAAGAAGAAGTATTGGTAAATATTGGATCCTATCATAGATTAATATTGAAATGCTAAATATTACTTGTGATCAAATGTTGTATTTTTTAATGTTTCTGAATGTTCTAATTAGTGTGTGAAACGGAAATCCTTTATAAAAGTTTTGGATTAATCATCGTCGCTCTCCCCATTAATTACAGCTACCATTTTATGTTGTACGAACAGTTTGCTCAATATTTCTGCTGGTTCAACGATTTTCGAAAAATATCGAGCATGGGATAGATAGTAAATCACAGCAGCAGCATGTGAGCAGCAACCGATTGTACGATTAGCATTTGCGCACTCACAACAATATCGTTTAATTCCTTCGAAACCAATAGAATCAGGCGTGTATTCAACAAAACACTTAGAACGCCGACATTTATATGACGTGACTGAACTTTTACTTTCAAACTGTTCGCGGTTTCTTTAGCGTAGCAAATGTTAATTTTATTGTCATTGGCCATCAATTCAGCTAAATACGATACAGCTTGACTGAGTTGATACGAACCCGTGAACAATATTTCGAGATCGTTGACGGTGATTTCCGAAAAATCTCCCACACCCGATAAAAATATATGTTTGAAAGAAACCTTTCGCCTACTCCATCGTTTTTCTTGAACTTCTTGAGCCAAAATATTCTCGGAATCATTAGTTGATTTCAAACGCGATATGACACACAATTTCGCATATTGGAATTGAGACGTTTTCCGAATTTTCTTGATATTTTTTTGCATTAAGTGGAAATGGTTCTTCCTAAGGTATAAAGTTCTCATGCCATCACTTAAAGTATAACGTAAACAGCTAAATACAGGTGAATCTAATGACTCTCGCCAAGTGACGAAAATTCGTTGGGTTGTTGAAGCAATACATGGCATCATTGAAAGGAAATATCGACTCCTCCGTCATCAAATAGATAATAAGTTACTTCCGAAAATGGGATCTTTTAGTAAAATTGCATGTTTTTCAAATAAGACATTCGGAAAACGTCTTAATTCCGATATGCAAAATTGCGAGTCCATTGTATCACGTTTGAAATCAACTAATGATTCCGAGAATATTTTGGCTCAAGAAGTTCAAGAAAAACGATGGAGTAAGCGAAAGATTTCTTTCAAACATATATTTTTATCGGGTGTGGGAGATTTTTCGGAAATACCGTCAACGATCTCGAAATATTCTTCACGGTTTCGTATCAACTCAGTCAAGCTGTATCGTATTTAGCTGAATTGGTGGACAATGAAAATAAAATTACCATTTCCTGCGCTAAAGAAACCGTGAAGATTTTGAAAGTAGAAGTTCAGCCACGCCATATGAATGTTCGGCGTTCTAACTGTTTTGTTGAATTTACGCCTGATTCCATTGCTTTCGAAGGAATTAAACGATATCATTAGATTCAGCTGTATTTAGCTGGTTACATTACCCTGCGAAGAACCATTTCCACTTAATGCAAAAACATGTCGAGAAAAATTTTCAATCACACATATTTTTAAAAAACACAACGTAAATTATAATACAGAAAACAGTTAATTAAGCAGGTTTTAATCTATCTGCTACAAAAAATGGATGTCTGGGTTCTATATGCGAAATTGCGTATCCATTGTACCGCGTTTGAAATCAGCTAATGATTCCGAGAATATTTTTTCTCGAGAAGTTCAAGATAAACTATGGAGTAGGCGAAAGATTTCTTTCAAACATATATGTTCATCGGATGTGGGAGATTTTTCGGAAATCACCGTCAACGATCTCGAAATATTGTTCACTGGTTCGTATCAACTCAGTGAAGCTGTATCGTATTTAGCTGAATTTAAGGACAGTGACAACAAGATTAACATTTACTGCGCTAAAGAAACCGCGAACATTTCGATAGTAGAAGTTCAGTCACGCCATATGAATCATCGGCGTTCTAAATGTTTTGTTGAATACACGCCTGATTCCATTGGTTTCGAAGGAATTTTACGATATTGTTGTGAGTGCGCAAATGCTAATCGTACAATCGGTTGCTGCTCACATGTTGCTGCTGTGATTTACTACCTATCCCATGCTCGATATTTGTCGAAAATCGTTCGACCAGCAGAAATATTGAGCAGACTGTTCGCACAACATAAAATGGTGCCTGTAATTAATGAGGATAGCGACGATGATTAATCCAATCTTTTATAAAGGATTTCCATTTCACACATTAATTAAAACATTCAG
This sequence comes from Andricus quercusramuli, assembly GCA_932178445.1. Classification (NCBI taxonomy): domain Eukaryota; kingdom Metazoa; phylum Arthropoda; class Insecta; order Hymenoptera; family Cynipidae; genus Andricus; species Andricus quercusramuli. Next base: position 56,376 of record CAKNXH010059845.1, on the reverse strand, counting down.
AAACATTAAAAATACAGCATTAGATCATAAGTAATATTCAGCATTTCAATATTAATCCATGACACCCTTATGAAAGAGAAGTATTGGTAAGTATCAGATTTAAGACTTTTTTTTGCGAATAAGTATTGGAAATCCAATACTTTTTTGGCAAAGAAATACTGGATCCAGTACTTACCAATGTTTCTTCTTAATAAGGGGATCTGCCATCTGTGAAAGCTTTTATTTAAAAAAATTACCGTTCACATTGATTAATTATTTGTTTTTTACTCATTTTTTCCGATTTTTCTATTACACAGATGTGTCACAAAAAAATAAAAACCATAAAACACAGTTTTAGCCACTATAACTATGGGGGTGGTGATGGGGATTCAAAAATCCGAGAAAAAAGTTATGATTCAAAGTCCCAGAAAAGGGCTCATTGAAAATCTGATTCCAACCAAGGGCATTTTTGACCTGCTTAACATGCTAGGCCCTTTGTGTTTAATTTGTTTAAAAGAATGTTTTGGAATATTTTTGTTTTAGTGGTGTTCAAAGTTACATATCTCAAAAGTGCGCAATTGCATGGAAGCCTTTACTTTCGAGGTGGGTGTTGCAAAAAATGTAATGTTATATTATATTCACTGTGAAGACAAATTCAAATATCTGTTTCTATGTATTTAGATTACCGAAACTTCACTCTATGCCTCCTTCTTCTCATTACGGGAAAGCTGGACCACTGTACAAAAATTCACATTATGTTCCAATATAGTTTTTAGATATTTATTTTACAATTTTTCATTATACGTTAACAATATCAAAACATTCACTAACGTACTTTCAGGATGTTGTACTTATGAAGGAAGGATCTTTGGGCTTTAGTATAATCGGTGGTACGGATCATTCTTGTACGCCATTTGGTGCAAGAGAGCCTGGAATATTCATATCTCACGTAAGTTAAACTAGATTAAGTATATTAAGAAATTCAATAACCACCAGGATAGGGGAGACCAGGCAGAACGGGGTAGGTTATTTTTTTCTCTGAAATATTTGTAAACTATTCAGTATGAAAGCTCACCCCAGTCACCTCTAATACAGATTAAAAGTTTCTGTTTTTACATTTCTAATTATCTTTTTAAGGTTGTACTCGGTGGAATAGCAGCTAAATCTGGCAAATTAAGAATGGGTGATAGAATACTAAAAGTAAACGGAACCGATGTTACCAAAGCTACTCATCAAGAGGCTGTGATGGAACTTTTACGACCAGGCGATTCAATCATTCTTACCGTTCAACGTGATCCACTCCCGGAGAGCTATCAAGTAAGTTTTTATTTCCTACAATATTCAGTTATATTTATTGTCATTGACAGCACTTTCATTCGAGGCTGTCAATGCGTTGTACCATTCCGCTTAGTGTTTTCGATTTTATCACTTATTTTGCATGATACTTTGCATCTCGTGTTTGCTTTATAAATTTTAATTTGTAGTCTTTGGTTTCCCTATAAAGTTTCATCAAGTGTTTAGTTTTTAAAACAAAAATATTACCATAATTTTCAATAAACTGTTATAAAATATGTTTCTTAACAGCTAGATACAATAAGACGAGCTGAACTCGCATAACCAGCAAAGAAATAATCACACTAATATTGATACAAAACTCGATAATTAGCCGTAGCTAGACTTCGCACAAGCGCATGATTCAACGCTCTCCGAACGCACACACCCATCGTCTACACACAGACACTCAGCGCACTCTAGAGTCCTGCACGGTTTTATAGTTGGAAAAAGACGTCGAGTAATTATTTCTAACATTCGGTCACTCTAATACGACTCGCCCTCGAGGCGTGCTGCTAGGTTACGTGATGAAATCTTGGAAACGCGCTGGTTTTCGAACATTTCTTTTAGGATGCGCGGACACTCCACTGTTATCACTACTTGAACTTAAATAGTCGCTACTTTTATTTAATTCTTCTCGTGTTGATTTCTTATTTCTTCTTCCCGATTCAATCTGCTGATTCTTGTTCACAGTAATATCACCTCGCAGAAACATTCTTTCAATCAAAATTGTTTCTTATATTCGCACATTGTCAATCATTTGTTGTTGAATTTCAAACCAAAGCTACTGTACTTATTCCCTCATTTGAATAATTTTCGCACTTCACCGCGAAGGTTTACATAACCTCTCCACCCATCAGACGAATTTCGAGCGTTGAAGAGCGTGGTGACGGATTGTCTCTATAAGCAAACAAATTTTCGCACATGAACGCAAAGGTCAATATAACCTCTTCACCTGTCAAATTCCAAACTATATTGAAGATGGTAACGGATTCACACAAAAGTATCGAATTTTAGCTCAAGTTTTATATGTATATCGCACATTAAAGTTTCATAATCATCGTCTATCAAGATATTTCCCAATGCATATACTCACGTACAACTTCAGAGCGCTCTCTCTGCTTTGTCTCCACAATGAGTCTCTCAACTCGAATTTCTCTTAAGGCTAAATACGACGACGCACACAATTGAAAAAAAGGGGGGGAGGAAATGCGCAACAAAGAAATTGGAAAAACCATCGCGTAGAGCACTTATTTCGAAGGTTTTGGGTACACTAGTTTGTACAGTTCACCTGAGGAGCAATTTCGATCATTTATTGCTCGTACCATCAATCATTTTTCACTAAAACACAGGTCCTTACTTCATGGCGTCACATTTCGACCATGAGGCGTAAAAAATCCTTGCGCGATTTTTCCAAGAGGGGAGCTATTGTATCCCACCGCTGAATGTTATAAAATATTTTTATTAGCAGCTAAATACAATAAGGCAAGCTGAACTCGCATAAACAGCAAATAAATAATTACTGATCTTGATACAAAACTCGATAATTAGCCGTAGCTAGACTTCACACAACCGCACGATTCAACGCTCTCCGAACGCACACACCCATCATCTACACACAGACACTCCAGTGCACTCTAGAGTCCTGTAAGGTTTGATAGTTTGAAAAAGACCACGAGTAATTATTTCTAACACAACATTTTTCGCAAAATCAGTCCGAGAAGAGATCGGCAAATCTTGAATTTAGGGGTTCGCAGGCTATATGAATGTCTGTCCGTTCTTCCACAGAAAATCTAGACTAACCTGACTGATCTAGTCGAAACTGATATTCAAAGAAATACAGTAAAACCGGTAAAAAAAGAACATAGTCTATAAACAGTTGTTTTAAATGTGCGAAATTGTACTGTATTATTTTATAATTTTAATATTATACGCCGGAATGAAATCTTGTTAATATAATTAATTAGTTCAAAGGACAATTCTAGCGAGTGAAACAAAGTATTATTAGTTGTGCGTCATGTTTAAATCATTTTTAACGCTTCTGTTTAATTTAAATTATTATTACAAAAATTTAAACTCACTAATAGCTGAAGCACTCAATATCACTTTTTTAAATTTTTTTCGCATGCTACTTATGTACTGAAATTATTTGCCAATTGTGGTCTTGTCGCCTAATGCAACTACTTATAATTTATTCCACAAGCTGGTCGAGATAGAGTATATTCCCGTGACAGTAAGTACTCGTGACCTGGTATTTTTGTTTTTCCGTTTTACTTATGCTATCTTCTAATACGAATACTTGCATTGAATGTTTAGCACTGTATCTATATAGGCTCAATATTTATATACTATGTAACCGTCCGCGAAGGTAGGGACCTAACTCCCGGGAGCTACGTTTTACAGGAAAAGCGATTGAAGAGGCGATCCAGTACAGGAACTTTATTAAAGGTCCTTAGTTTGTAGTTTAATAATAATTTGAATTTTGTAAATAAAAGAATAATTTTTTTATTATGAAAAAGCAATTAAAAAAGTATCGAATGATTTAAAAAACTAAAAAAAAGTTATTTTGGGAGTTAGGTTTCTTTCTTCGCAGACCGACACATATAGGAATGATTTCCGCACAGGGTATAATCGTATTTTCTTAGGTCTACCTCAAAAAACAGTAATTATTATAAATACAAAAATAATATTAAAATTAATCCAAAATAATACATTTGTCAAATTAATAATCATATATAGTACCTCTGAATAGTATGAAGACATTCTGTTACACAGCAAAACCACCAATTGTTCAAACAATGGTAGTTTCGGTTTTTCTGTTGTCCCTCCAAAGAATGACAACTCTCCGTCCTTTCTCTTTCGATAATTTAGTTTTGAATATTGACGTGCTTCGCCCCCCACCCTCTATTAGTACTTAAGCTACGCCACTTGCGGCGTGACGAGCGGGCATCTCGCTCTGCCTACTACCCCTGCCATCGGGTGGCACATGCTTAGGTTCGCGGAAGGCTCCGCTGCTCGGTGCCCTTTCCGTCTGGTTCTATAGTTTTAGTTCTTTTTATGTACGGTTTCCTTTCTGTTCTCGGAATGAACTTTTCGAAATTGTGAGAGTAGGATCAGAGATAAATCGTACCGCGCCTTTTTACGCCGGGACCTCTTCTCACGATCCTCTCTGTACGATTGGAGAGGGATTCAATTGTGCTTAAACCTGCCTTTCTCTCACGATCCTCACCATAGGATTGGAGATTAATTGTACCGCGCATTTTTACGCCGGGATCTCTTCTCATGATCCTCTCTGTAGGATCGGAGAGTGATTCAACCATGCCTAAACCTGCCCCTCTCTCACGATCCTCAGCGTAGGAGCGGAGATTAATCGAATGGTGCCTCTTAGGATTGGGACCCCTCCCCACGATCCTTCCCGTGGGATCGGAGAGCCAACATGGCAGTAATGGACCCTCGGGACCCTCTCCCTCCCCTCCCTGAACCGCTTACGGGCCTAGATTTCACCTTGTACTTTAAATACATCCGCTTGGACCCTCTCTCGATACTCACGAAGGATCGGAGAACCAACACGGCAGTGAGAGCTCCTCCGGATCCCGTCTATTATCTCTCTGAACCTCTCAAGGTTCCAGAGTTTTCCCTACATCTAAATGACGTCCACATGGACCCTCTCTCGATACTCTCGTAGGATCGGAGAACCACGTGGCAATAAGGGACCCTCTGGGCCCTGTCCCTTGTGCTCCCTGAATCTCGGAAGGCCCTGGGTTTTACCCTGTATTTAAATTCCGTCCGCCTGAACCCTCTCTCGACCCTCCTCGTAGGATCGGAGAACCAACGCGGCGATAAGAGCCCCTCTGGACCATGCCCTTGGCGGCCCTATTATTTCACCAACGAACTTCCTTCCTTTTGTTTGTATTAGATTCCAAGTGAGTAATTTCTCTTTATCTACTACAACAATTCTCTAAAATGCGCATAGCCCGGCAGATGACGACATTTTTCATGTATTATTTTCTGCCGGTTTATACTTTACAACAATTCTTTCAATTGAAATTTCTAAAGACTGCATGACTTCTGCATGATTTTCTACCTTCTGGCTGTTTGTCGAGTGCTTATTTTTACTAAAAAATATTCAAAAATACACTATCCAAAAGCTCTGTCCGATTTTAACATGGCGTTAGAGTTACCCAAAATTAGGAATTTTTTGGCGTGTGACACATGATTTTCTACCAACTGGCTGATTGAGGACTAGTTATTTTCACTAAAAAAAACTCGAAAATACACTTATTATACGTTTTGCCTGGATGCAAGATTGGGCTAAAGTCGTCCAAAATTGTATATTTGTTGGGGGGTGGGGCTACATGATTTTCTACCGTTAGGCTGTTTAAGGACTAGTTATTTTTACTGAAAAACACTCGAAAATATTTTGTTTTTACTGTTATTAGTTTCTTTAACATTCTGTAATTATGAAATTCATAAAAGCTTGCTTGTACCATCTTGGTCTTTTATAAAGTTACTTTCATAAATTTAGGAAAATCGTTATTTAATTTTATATAAAAGTGTAGATTACAGTAATCTACACTTTTATTCCCTACCACCATCTTCAATTCAATATAAGTTGGATACTTATAAGTACTGAGAAGAACATTATTTATAATTAACTCATTTGATTGTTTTATACTTGAAGGGTAGAAATGCAAAAGGAGTCAAGCACCAAATTTGCGAAATCGGGTTTAATAGCTCAAAAAATCAGGTAAATTCTATTACACATGCCTGCCAAAGGATTTTTTTGGGGCATCATTTTTCAAAATTCCTACTAAAAAAAGAACAGCTGGAGGGGTCAAGCGCCAATGTGTACTTGATCCCGATCGATCGTCGCGGCTGCGCAGTATCAAGAAATCACGATCGTAGCAGACGAACGGACGCGTGTGTTTGGTTTGTGTGTTCCCAGTCCGAGAAGCTTTTCTAACAACAAAGTAAAAAATCAAATTTCATTTTTCTCGACACTGGCTAATTATTTTGAATTGCTATTGGGTCCCTTCCGTTCAGCACTAAATAACCTAAAACCCAATTCCTCATTTCTTGGAAATATTTAGTTTTATTTAGAAAAAATCTTGGAAATATTTAGTTTTTTAATTTTTAGTTTTTTCATAAACTGCAATTGACTCCACAATTAATGTTGAAAGATGTTAAAAGTCGATGCGGACCCAAAATGTAATCTCGAAACGTGACTTGTTTCATTCAATTTCTCGAAACCGGATAGCTTTTTGTGAGCAAACTTTTGGTAGTTCGACAGAGCATGAAAGTATCTCGAAAGTACTTTCTTATTTTTTTCTTAAATGGTCCCGCTGAATTTACAACATGTTTTTAGTCTCTCCTGAAAAAAGTGAAAAATGGCGCTTGACTCCTTTTGCATTTCTACCCTTCACTTATTAGGGTGTTTTATAAAAAATCTTTATTTTTTCTCATTAAATGGTTTCCCACAAATTGTTCCTTTTGGTCTCAAAATGTACCCTGAATTTTGGTAGAGTTTAAACAAAAATATTGTAGGGGCCTCTCAAGTCCATTTTCGGAAGAATTGCTTATTTTATTTGAATTACCACTGTTGATGGATTATTGTAGTTTTTAATGCAAAAGAATAAAACACGTATATGTCAAAGTAATGTAATCCGTTAACGGCGGCAATAAAAAAGCAACTTTTTGCAAAAATTAGCTTGAAAGATACCTAAATAAATATTTGTAATTGTATCAAAAATCTGGTTGATGTATTTTACTAAAAATAAAACAACAGATTTATTCTTAAATGAAATAATCCATTAACACCGGCAATTAAAATAAAATAAACCATTTTTTCTGCAAAAGTAGGCTTGAGACATTTTCACACCAAAAGAATAATTTATATTGGAGCCATTTTAGAAAAAAAGCTTTATCGCTCGTGCTGTAAACATTTCCCTCACCGTAGAAATGGAAATACACCCTCCTAGTTATGCAATATACTATGCTTCCTCATAGAAGGATGTTTATTTTCACTAAAAAAAAAAACTACACTTACTTTATCGAGTTGATGTTTCTATCTTATACCGAAAATCTTATTCACAGAAAATCAAAGAGACCAACTAAAGGTTAATCAATGTATCTTGTTTCAAATATAAACAAAGTAAACACTTGAAAAAAAACGTTATAAATCGCTATTAATAGATTATGAAAGGTTATCGAAAGTTACTCAATAGATCATTCGAAGCAACTCGAAAACGCGAACAATTACATCAAGTAGTATTGTAGTATTTCTATTATGAAAAAAAGTATTCTTCATATAAACAAGGTACATAATTTTGTTAAAAATTTAAAAAAAAACGGTATTGGTAGGCCATTAAAAGTTTTTCAAAAGATCAATCGACGTCCCTTGAAGAATCGAACAAATACATCATATACAGTACATACTATAACTAGAATTAGTACTAAAATCATTTTCCTATAGTGCTTTCTATAGTAATTGAAACTCTTTTAAACCTTACTTCGTTATGTGAGTGAAACGGATCTCAAAGTATTGTATGTTCTTCTCTAGGGGCCGTGCATAAATTACGTAAACTTTTTTTCTAAAATTTTGAACCACGTACCCCCCTTTGTGAGACACCGTAAGTTTTTACCCTCCCCTCCATCCCTACATCACGTAATTTTTTCCGAGGAACTTTTTTGTGTGAATTTATCACTAAATTAAATATATAAATATATGTATATATGTGTGTGTGTGTATATACGCCGATTTCGTTCGTAGAAAGACCATTTATTATTAGAAATCTTTGGTGGCATTAAACATATTTAATGACGACAAATGATCAATAAAGTAATACAATAAATATTTATATTTAACGTACCAGGTACTACGGTAAATATTTTAAGTTGCATTTCACAATTGTTATTTCAATGGTAAGATCACTTTTTACAAACATTTTCAATGCTTTCTTTTCATTTTAAATTACTAATAGTAAATTCTTAAAACTTGAATCAGCCTACAATAGAAAAAAACTGCTACTCTATAAAATTTATTCTGATGTCCAAATGTTAGTAAGCCAATCTGCAGGTGACTTTAGAACTGGAAGAAATTGCGTCGAGGCTTTAGACGACCCGGTCCTGAATGCAATTGGGTAGTCTTCCTCTTCGATGTCCAGCTCAATTTTTGCTACCCGTTCTACATCTTCTGCTCCTGTTTTCTCATCTTGTAAGACGCACAGAAGTCACAGATAACCATACGTGCCGGCACGTGATCGGCCCGACAGGCTGGAGACCAGCGTGCCTGCTAAATGCACGCGACAGGCCGGCAGAGTCGGAATGCGACCGAAGGGCGTACAACGGCAGACAACGGTCCGGCACATTAGACGCCCGTCGGGCTTGCAAACGTGAGGAACGACGGGCCTGCGACTTGCACGACCGCTGCAGGCTGATAGTGCGAGTAGTTTGAGATCGAAAACGCGCATGCTGGTTTTGGATCAGCTGTTTGGATCAGCTGTTCTTGTCGTGTGGCGTTCACACTCGTGAATTTTCGCTCGGATGTGAGTGAAAGTGTGCGATTTGCAAACAAAATCAACAAAATTAGCAAATAGCACGAGAGGTAATGAAATTCTGCGTATACTAATATAAAGTCCAAGTTGGAAGAAAAATGTCAATATTATAAAAAGATATATCTTTTTATAATATTGGCATGTTTCTTTCAACTTGGACTTATTATACGCAGAATCTCGGCATTACCTTTCGTGCTATTTGGAAATTTTTATTTTATCTACATAAAGAAAAATTTTTTTAATTTTACTCTACTCGCACACTCAGCCTGCATTTTACCGGACCGTGGGTCATGCAGTTCGCCGGACCGCGTCGCTCCCGCCTGTCGGGCGGGCATATAGACATCATGGTGTGCACATTAAGGTACATATCTGCCGGCACATACCTGCGTCGGTATTTATGTATAAAGAGTGAGGATTAAACAAATGCCGACGATGCCGACTGGAGAGGTAGTAGATGGTAACTGAATTAGGTATTTCAAGTTGTGACATCACTTGGCAAGATGTCTGCACGTCACGGGCTAAGCAATAATACCGATTGCATTGGACGAAATTTTATTTTTGTAATAACTAGGAAAAGAATAATTTTTCAACATAAGTGTATTAGAATATTAAGTGTTTTTTTCAAATGCTATTGAATTAAATAATAAATTCATTATAAACAAGAATAATAGATTTTATTGAATAATCAACTTGCCTTTGGAAAATTAAAACCAATATATAAATACGCTTGTGGTAAAGATCATTCCTTTTTCAATTAAAAAAAAAACTAATGTTTCTTCCCATGCAATTGATATTATTGTTTGCCACTTGGCGTAAAGACATCTTGGATTTTCCCCACCTAACCTGAAATACATAATCTCCAGAAATGGTTAAAAATTTCAGTACTAGATCGCGCTGACAAACAACTGTTTCCACATAAAAGTTATAAATGTATGTTTTACTTTTGATTTTTAGTTATTCGCAGCTTGCAAAAATCTTACGTGAGAAATGTTTTCGACCACGTACCACCCATGTAAGACAGCATA
>CAKNXH010059845.1:0-46387 GCA_932178445.1 Andricus quercusramuli | reverse complement strand
CCCCTAAAAATGGATAAATTTTGATGACTGTAGCGCTATCTTGTAGCCGGGCAAAATATCAGACAAGTGGATTTTCGAGTGTTATTCAGTGAAAATAACTGGTCCTCAAACGGACAGATGGTAGAAAATGATACACTTACCACCAACAAAATTGACAATTTTGGACGAATCTAGCGCTATCTTGCAACTGAAAAAAATGTCTCGCAAGTGTATTTTCGAATGTTTTACAGTGAAAATATCTGGTCCTCAAAATCCCATTTTGTAGTAATTGAGGCGTTGGATTCTATAATCGCCTATAGAATTTGTCTCCTAAAAGAGGGGAGGCTCCTGAACTTCGCTTAAATTCAAGCGGTCAGGGGCCTCCCCACTCTCAGGCATCAAGTTCTATAAGCGGTTATAGAATCCGGGGCCTCAATTACATGTAGAAAATGATACTTGAAAAATGTTAGCAGCACAAATTAAAACGCATGTTATAAATTTTACCTGGTTACACTAGCTTGCGACACTAGCGCACTCAAGATATCAGTTCCTAATATAAGTAGTTTACTAAATTTTAGACGGGTACTTTCTAAATGCAAGCATTTCTCGAATTTTGAAAATCTTTATATTTCATGTTTCATCTCAGGCAAAAACGAGGGAAAAATCTCACAATTATCTTTACGTGTTGAGAAAATGTCCTGGAAATTCAACTTAACAAAATAAATAATGTTATATTAAAATTTACGAACACACTGACATTTTTGGTACTATCTCCTTACAGAATTGACTCAATGATTTCGCTTGGGGCTGATTTTTTGTAGAATTCCGATATGTTTTCTGGTCTTTTCGAGGAAAAAAATATGCTTTGTTCTATAAAATTAATTAGAATTTTAACGAATGTAAAAAAAACAAGCGTCCTGATACTCCCGGATGGTACTGTAGACCATATAGCATTAGTATCTGGGTGCGTTCTAAAAATGTTTTTGTAATTAGATTTTTTTAATGGATGATCAAATATATAACCGCTTTTGATAATTTAAGAGCACATTCCCAAAGCGCTTATATCCATTTTAATGTAAGAGTAACTATCGTTTGACAAGGTAAGGGGTAGTAAGCCTTATGTCAAAATGGATATAACACGTTTCCGAATTACACAGTTTCTCAGGGGACAGGGTAGAGATGGTTGCGACTCCGCCTATGAAGGGACGCATTCACTACTTCTCAGTCAAGTAGATTGCGCAATGTCATGGACACGGTTCAGGCGGCCCTGCCTGTTTACGTTTCGCTCCTGGCGCTATATGATCAAGGCTATTTTCAGGCAACCCCCGAGCCAGTTTTGGAGGTCGCCTCGGGGTGGCCGTGGCACTAAATTCGTTGTTGAACGAATGGTGCGTGGTGGCGACGCATTGCTGACACTGCTTGTGCGTTGAGAAACTCCGTGGGCCAGCAGTTCTACGAAGAACTAAATCAGTCGGCCTTATATTAGAGTTCTTGTGTACATACCTTAATGGGAGCATAGATATTATGCACATAAATAGAGTTCCCACATTACATATTAACACTTTAAATAGCAACTGAAATATTAGGTTATTGTTAATAATAGAATCTATTGGATTGTCAAAACATAAATTTCATTAACGTTAAGTGCAATTGTTGAAAATCAACATTGCACAGTGGGCTGGGAGACCACCGAAAGTGGCCAAAAGTCAAATTTTGTTTGGATTTAGATGGATCTTGGTATAAGTGGGTTTTCGAGGTCGCTGATTTCGAATTTGACGTCAAAATTAATAGATTCAAAATGGCGGATCCAATATGGAGCCTGAAATTTCTAAATTTTTACTTATTTATATGAGACTTGGTGTAAGGAGGTTTCTGAGGTCGCTGAATTCGACTTTGACGTAAAAATGCATCAATTCAAAATGGCGGATCCAATATGGCGCCTGAAATTTCTAAATGTTTACTTATTTATATGAAACTTGGTGTAAGGAGGTTTCTGAGGTCGTTGATTTCGAATATAACATCTAAATTCTTAAATTCAAAATGGAGGATCCAATATGGCGCCTAAAATTTCGAAATTTTTTTTTCATTCGTATTTGTATTTCTATTCGTATTTTTACATATTTGTTTCGAACTTTGAAATAAGTCCTCTTGTCTCTCATTAAATATCTCCGTCCACGTTAAACTTTTCTTCGTCGGTTAATTCGAGTTCGTCTGAGTAAAAATTTAGAAATTTCAGGGGCCATATTGGATCCGCAATTTTAAATTGATGAATTTTGACGTCAAATTCGAAATCAGAGACTTCAGAAACCCCCTCATACCCAGTTTCATATGAATATGTAAAATTTCAGAAATTTCAGGCGCCATATTGGATCCGCCATTCTGAATTAAGGCATTTTGATGTCAAATTCGAAATCAGCGACCTCAGAAACCTCCTTAGACAAAGTTTCATATAAACAAGTAAAAATTTAGAAATTTCAGGCGCCATATTGGATCCGCCATTTTGTATTAATTAATTTTTACGTCAAATTCGAAATCAGTGACCTCAAAAACCCCCTTATATCAAGCTTCATATAAATCCAAACAAAATTTTGACTTTTGGCTACTTTCGGTGGTCACCAGCCCACTGTGCAGGCTCAACTTCATGCACTAATATCTTCGTCAAATGTCAATGGTGGCAGACGGTGGCAAATAATCTGATAGGAAACATCATAATGAACCTAAAAGCACTATAGAACTTTACATGCCAGGTGTAACCTCGGGGAACTTTTGATTCAAAAAATGTCTATTGCTGTGAATTCCTTAAATGCATGAGTACAAAGTGAGAGGATTCAAAACCGAGCTAAAATTTGGATTTCGTTTCTATAACGTAATTATTCATGACCACTCTAATAAGCAGCAATGATTGTAACATTTTGGTTCGTAACATCCTGAACGAGTTTTTCAATGATTTTGTTCAAAAAACAGTAACAAAAAAAACACATTTCTTCAATTCATAACGCTCTAGAATTCAGAGGACTAGTTAAAATATCATAAAATTTGGTGAAAAGTTTCTTCAACTCATCTATATTATAAAAAATAATTCTTCCATTAATAACTGTGAAGTTGACTTTTGGCCACTTTTGGTGGTCTCTCAGCCCACTGTGCATTGTTAAGATTGAATAAAGCAAATAAAATAAGTAATATCTCCGAACATTTAGGTACATCTTAACATTTCTAATATGGCAGGAAAAACATATAGCTTTGTCCATACTTTATATTGAAAGGGCCCAATTTTTCGTTTCTTATTTTCGAAATATTCATATTTTTGTGAAGGATGTTTACTGTAGAAATAGTATCATGCCTAATCTTGACCAATTTTCATAAAAAATTGCATTGATAAATTTTGTACCCTATACATAATAAGCTCATATTAATTGAAAGAATATTATGATTGTGAATAAATGTTACATCACTCATTCATATGTCCAACTAATACCCATACATCGTTTCATAAAGTTCCTTAAATCTTGAACCAACTAAGTAGCACGCATGAATATTTCCCCTTGTTTAAGATATTTTTCACCTAAAGGGTTGCATTTTTTCAAATAATAGATAATTTATCTATATATAGGTCCCTATCGACAACATGAGCTATGGTAATATGGACGTACACATAAATATTTTGTTTGTACCATTTCGAGATTAACGCAGTAAAAGTAAACAATACAACTCTATCCATTATATCTATGAACACAAAAAAATTCCGTTTACTATAAAATTTTAGGAACTCGTAATAGTAAAACAACTAGGAGAGAAACTGGGAATGCATATTAAAGGAGGGCTCCGAGGACAGCGAGGAAACCCTCTGGATCAATCAGATGAAGGTGTATTCATATCCAAAATTAATTCTGGTGGTGCTGCTAAGAGAGATGGCAGATTGAAGGTGAGAAATTAAACATTTTTAACTGTGTAATGTTTAAATTAATAACTACAAGAACTTCGAAACTTCAAAAAACTTTGCCCACCTTCATCTGAACTAGACTTCAAAACAAAAAGTCAAGAATCTCTTTACTTTCATCAACTTATGTAACCTGATTTGGCTGCCAACAAATAGAACTCTTGAGTCAGTATTTGTATGGTGCCAGAGAAACCGACTGTTATTTGTATCGTTGATTGATTTGTTCCGTAGGTTGGAATGAGATTGCTGGAAGTTAACGGAACTTCGTTGCTAGGAGTGACACATCAGGAAGCTGTGAATATTCTGCGATGTTCGGGCGACACAATAACTTTGGTAGTCTGTAAAGGCTACGATAGAAACGAAGTTGAGCACCTATTGGCGACATCCAGTGGTAGAGAATCAAAGGAATCCAGAGCATCTCGGGAATATAAAGATGGCACTGCTGATGATATGAAATCCTTATCTCACAGTGTATCAAGTCTCGACAGAGACGATGAAGACGCCGCTACGCTTCGACAAGAACATGAAATAAAAGCAGAGCTTGTAGCATGGGAACAGGAAGAACGAGAACGTGCTCTTATTGACCAAAGAGAGAAGTCTACTCCTGAAAAGGTGAAACTCTCTTTTCTTGTTTAAATAAAGCTCCAATGTACTTTTTTCTGGATCAGTTCGTATCACTGTGTCAAAACAAACTGATCTTTTATCAGGTGCTAGACGTTGTGAGGGCAGCAGAATCGTTAGTAAATAAGCCAAACAGTCCTGTCGACGTACCTGTCCCACCAAAATCGCCTGGAGGAACAAAAGATCTGAAAACTACCACAATTGTGATGAGTAAACACACACTAGCACCACAAAATCCATCTGTAAGTACGAAACTATCTTTTTTGTATTAAATAATGTGTGAACTATTCTGCACGTTTGCATGCATGCTCATTTGCTATACTGTATGCTCCAACTTTCGTCCCATCGCCCATACTTCCTACAATCAGACAAAATAATTTTATTGCTAGACAAACAAATACTAATGGTCGATCAATTGAGGAAAACTTTAACACATCTGCTTGCATTGATAGGGAAATCTGTAAATTTATTTATTAAACTTTTTTGTTTTTTTACCGTTTTAATTTCTATACCGAAATGTGAAATATGTAAAAATACCATCTGTGCTCCATATATGTAATACACCTTTATTGCGCACCGCGTGAGAGTCCTCTTGCCTAAAATAGGGTGCAGATATATATTTCTGTTTCATACAGCGAACAGAACTTGCTCAGCATTGTGCATGCGCCGCCAACCATGGAGGAGGTGGTAAAGAGGGAATAGTGGTGACATTGTATGTATATCATATATATATATATATATATATATATAATTTTAAAAAAAGAGTTAAACAACCACCGCAGGGTCCTACTGAGAGCAACTGCCATCTAAAAAATGTCAATAGCCCCCAGTAGAACCGCGGTAAATCATACCTATGGCTTCGTCTCGCAAACGTGAGATTGGTGGTCACAGGGCACGACGAAATCACAACGACAGGCCGGTGAAACACTCGTGTGTCTTGAGGACACGAAGCGACCCAAGGATGACATCTTTCTGCATCTATCTCGCAAGTGCCTTGGCATATTTTTGGCACGCGGGTATGGCTTCACGGTTACGAACCAGTGATATTTTGGCACCTCCAAGAGCACCATTCACAAGGACAATTACTTGCACCGAATATTTTGGGTACAGTCGTTGCAGCTCTCTTTTAAGGTCTTGATACCTCTCCTCTTTTTCTTTCTCCTTTGCACTGATGTTGTATGTTGCATTATGTCTATAGATATACGTCGTTCCTGCGTGGGTCGGAAACCCCGATAGTATGTGTTCTAGGTACTCAGCGTGTGCATGACACTCTCTGCACCTATCGCTGGGAACTTTTTGACATGAAATGCGGTCACGGTATACTAAGGTGAAAATGATACCATCCTGGCATACGAAAATGAAACCCTCTGCACCTGAATTAAGTCTGGATGATCTGAGGAAAGCAAAAGTTTACTCCTTCGACAAGGACTGTTTGTTTTATTTCTGTGAATGTTTTCGTGCATTCTCTTGTCGAGTAGCTTTCGGTGAAATGTTTCAACATCTGCTTTCTCTACTTCCGCTTTTAGAAGTGAAGCATCTACATGGAGTAATGCACATTTCTCACTTCTGATGTTAAAATTCAGGCCAAGGGTCTCGGTCGCTTGCTCCGCGATTTTGTAAAGGCCTTTTGCTCCTTTGCCAATCATCTCGTGGTTCCTGACCATTTTCAGGAGAGGATCTCTGCCATTTGCAACGATGTAAGCTGTACTTAGAACAATTCGGCTATGAAGCCACTGAAGATTCAGAAGTTCGCGTCCGCCTTGACGTCGTGAGATATAATCGCGGAACAGACGAATTTATATGCAAGCTTTTATGCATATGCATGATCCTACATGTGGTGATATCAAGGGCCGTAATCTCGTTCTTCATCCATTGAACCACGCCAAACCAGTGTCCATAGTATGGGTGGACCCATACTTCTCTAGCAATTCGTGGGAATCAAGATGACGTCGAATCAACAAAATTTAAACCGAAGTGTGTGTGAGGAGTTGGATGGAGAATTTGATTTAGTGGAAGATCTTGACTTGAGTCAAAAGACTTATGTCAAACGAGATATTAGACAGGTGGGAAAAAGGTTTAGGGAGGCTAATGAGCTCACCGGCCAGGTGCCAAACGCAATAAGAAAGATGCATCTTTTCTGTTCCACTAATAGGAGCATGTTCATGCCAATCAGGCATGGGCTAGAAGAAGTGGATCTACTGGCGAGCAAGCTAGATACCGCCATTTTGATACCGTGCCAATACAGTTTGGATTTGCTGCCTCGAAAGAGGCGTATGATTTGAAGAGGAAAGCTAAGACGAAGGAAAAGACCATCCAAAACGGTACTCAGACCGAAGAAACTGTGGAAACTCCCACTCCCCAACGTGGGAAGCGAGAGAGGGAGCATACTCTGAGTTCCGTCGAGGCTGGCCGCTCGAGGCCGCAGACAAAGAAACCGAGGACCCGTCCCCGTGACGGCCTCAACCCCAAAAAAAGATGAGGAAGTGATGCCTACATTTGCAGCCCAAGTCAAGAAGAAGAAGTAGAATCAGAGGCGAGCTAGACCCGAGGCGATTATTATAAAACCTGCCGAGGGCTCTAGTTATACAGAGGTCCTTAAAGACCTCAAGTGTAAGGTGAAACCTGACACCCTTGGCGTTAAAATCAAGGATGTCAGGGAAACCCGCAGAGAAGAGGTTCTTGTGGAATTAGGATCTGCAGCAGATGACAAAACTAAGCTGTCTGCTGCCATTAAGGATGCAGTTGGAGCCGGGCGTAGCGTGCGCGAGCTCGTTCCCCAAGTCGAGGTCGAGGTCCTTGACCTCGACACAACCACGGAGGTGCAGGAAGACAAGGTCGCCGTAAGGCAACACTTCGGCGAGACAGCAGGAACAATCACGAAAAACCCTTCAGGGGAAGCCTGAAGGCGTTCGTTGAGCTGCCCGAGGAATTGGCAGAAAGACTGGTGCGTACGGGACACCTCAAGGTGGGTTGGATGTCCTGTCGTGTCAGGAAAAAGACGGATGTGTTACGGTGCTATTGCTGCCTAGGCTACGGCAACATGGCAGGGGTTTGTAATGGCCGTGATCGAAGAACGGCCTGCTGGAGATGTGGCAAAGAGGGCCATAGGGCTGCGGCGTGCGAAAGTACGCCGCAGTGCTTTCTCTGCGCTGCAGCAGAAGGTGAGCCCCGGACTGATCATCAGCCGGGGACGATGAGGTGCAGGGCGTTCCGAGGGGCAGCTTCGGTGAAGAAGCCTCAAGGAAGCGCTGCCTAACCGTATACGCCCAACCACGATGCCGAAAGCCGACGAGCCCGAGTTGTGCTACCACCAAACTCCTGAGGACGATGCGTGCATCCCTGGTTGGGTGTAGAGAGAAGAAATGCCAAGCCGGCACTACAATTGGAAGCCGAAGCACGGCTTAATGGCCTTACCATCATGTCCTTGAAGTAATGCGAGAAGCGGTTCCGAGGACATGGGTTGAGTCCCACACTCAGTGCGTAAATGCATTCTCACCTCCTCTACAAAAAAAACCCCAAACCAGTAGAGTAGAACCGGGACGGCAAGCATGTTAGTCGCAGATACCTTGTTCAACGCCGACAGATTGGAAGACCAAATCTGTCGAAGAAGATTCTTGTATCTGCTTCGGAGAGACGCTTTCACTGATGTTACGTTCTGAACGCGACTTAGAGGCACTCCCAGGTATGTATAGGTCTCTCCAGTGTTAAAATGTCTAATAACACTTATGTCCACAAGCTCAGGGTCCTTGGAACGCCAGTAATCTTGCCTTTTTTCTTCAGATGAATTTTGGCACACTTGTCCAATCCAAAATCCATCCCAATCTCTCCTGTGTACTTTTCGACGATATTTATAGCAGTTGGAGGTTTTCTTTTACCAGACACATAGATCTTCAGGTCATCCATATAAAATGCATGAGTGACCTTATGTTGGCGATAATTAGTGTCGCCACAGAGGTATCCAGAAGAATTTCGCAGTGCGAGAGATAGAGACAGAAGTGTGATGCAAAAAAGCAAAGGGCTCATGGCATTTGAAAGACGCCCCTCTGGAAGGTGACGTTTTTCGTTGTCAGTCTATCAGAGGTTGAATCGAAAGCTTTCTGGTAGTCAACCCAGGACATTGACAGGACGCGTTGATGGGCTGCAGCGTCTTTATAGACGCACCTGTCAATTAGCAGGTTCTCTCGTCAGCCTGATACTTCTTTTTCGAGCCACGTTGTTCGTACATCTCTCGCCACACAGGCTCAATTCTTCGAACAATTCTGTTGTTTAGGGCAGCTGTAAATATTTTATACAGTGTGTCCAAACAAGTTATTGGCCTGTAATTCTCTAGGTTGGACAAGTTGCCTTTTTTCGGTAGGTGTATAGTGCGTCCTAACACCAGCCACTTCCACCAGAAGTTCTTGATACAATCTGGTCCTGCAGCGGAAAAGTTCTTATTGCAGCACTTATTGTTAGGTATAGGCAGTTAGCAATATAGGAATATTACATATATATACTGTGCTCTGGATTCTTAAATTGATCGACTCTGCTTATTATTTCTTGTTTAATTTTTAATGTAAAATCAAAGTTATAATATGTATATCATGGTGTATTCTGTTTTAATTATACTGTTTATTGTATGTAATATTTTGTTACCTATAGTTTTGTTCAAATTATGGAACTATCCTAATAAATACAAAACACATTATATTCATAAGGGTAATGCTACTGAAATATTTAAACAAGTTTAAAAAGAGACTAGTTCCATATTCTGAAATAAAATACCGTACTAAGGAATTGAGCTGGATATCAATCCGGCTATTTCTCACAGAAAGAGTAAGAAAAGTTATAATCATTGATTTTTTCTTTAATGTCATATGAATTAATCATATTATTTATCAGCTATCAAAAATATTCATGCCATAAGCTATAATGAGTGTATATTTGTTTAATAGCTGAAAAGTAATAATTTTGTTTAAATTTTCCAGAACTAAATATAAAAATTGTTCTCAAATACTGAATTGACAATTACGATTACTTAATGTATTTATCAACCAAATTCGAGTGGGCACATTCCATTGAAAATTCTATTAAGTAAGTGTATATACAAATGAAGAAAATTATTTAAGGAGCATTTAGAAACACAATATTAACAAGTAAATCTGTGCAAAAATTCCATTTTTGAACAAAAAGACTCAGAGACATTATGAATCCAAAATTCAGTTCTTTTGAAAAAACATATTCGAACAGCTCAATATATGAAAAAGAATTGCATAGAAAGGCCTCAAAATATGTTTAAAAAAAAAAACATTTTAATCGGCTCATTAGAGACAAGTATATAACAATAGGGTCAACCCTCAAAAGAAGAAAATTAGTTTTTCATGGTAGTTCAATTATTTTCACGCGCCGAACATGTTTCAAATACATATTATTCTTCTACGCAAAACCAAATTCCTCGTATATTTAGGGGAGTAGAAAGGCATTTTAATCAGATTTATGGCTATAATAATAATAATTGTCAAATAAATTATTACTTGAGTCCTTTTTTCTTAATTAGAAATTTAATAAAGGCTCCATCAAATTTAACAACATTAATCTTAAAATATAGGTTGTCAATTCTAGTTTGTAACTGTGAAAAAATGGACCTCTCTCATTGTTAGCAGTTGATTTTACCATTTTGAGTTGTTCAGTAACCATTCGAAATTACCAATAAAAGTAACTTATTATCGACTTGAAAATAAATTTTCATGGAAATTGTGTAATTCGGTTTACATAGATTTTTGTGTAGTATTTACGCACTAATAGATTACTGTTCACCGTAGAACTTTAAGGCATAATGGCGGAATCAGGAAAGTGCTGTGTTTCATCACATTTGAGAAAAAACCTATCGCTCATTTTTGTTGAGACTGAATAAGTAAGTTAATTTGGTTAAAAATTAGTTTTAAATGAGCTTCAGGCCATTGTGAAAATACGTACGAGTTGCCGTATATGAAACCCGTTTTCGCATCGTACGAAGCTGATTCCATGATGATTTATTTGCCAACTTAGGCATTTTTGGAAAAATAGAGAAAAAGCTCTAACGGATATCACTTTTTTATTCATTTTTTCTAAAAAATGGTATTACCAAATTCAACATTTCTGATTATATAAATTCTGGCTCTCCTGTAAGATTTGAAAGAATGTTTTATGTTTTTTTTAAACTTCTTGTCTGGTGAACATGGTTTTTTATCACCAGCTACAGACTAAGTAAAGTGGCTGATGAGATGAGAATTTTATGAACCAATTTAATACGATGTTTGACATTTTTTGCGATGATGTTGAAGTAGGTACAAAACTAATAGCATGGTATAGTTTGAAGTTCGTCTTTTACCGCTGTTGTCCTTACACAGCGGCCACGGGCGACCGGTGTTTAATAAAGCCCCTTTCTGAGCTGCTGCCAATACCTTACTGACTCCTAAATCTTCAAAATATTCAGTGCATCTTGCGTGCACCTTGCCTGTAGCCCAAAATCACAGTAGGGTGAATAGATCCGTCCGTTTCTGGAAACAGAACGCTCTCTTTCAGCCAAATGTTGGATGCCTCACTATCCATTTCATGTTGATCTAACGTTTTGGGGTTCTGAGGACAAATTCAAGGGCGTGTAGTCAAGATCCGCTTTGCAGTTGGTGTTGTAAAGCGCAACATCTCGTATTGCTGTTAAAATAATCTCGCAACTGTATAACTTGTGACTTACATAGTTTCTATGGCGTGGTAGAACTACGTCATTTCGACGCGGATGGTTGATTTAAACCTTTTTAAGATCGGTGTTACGGAACCGGCCACAAGTGTCAGTCGCCGTCCCCATACCATATGGTGAGCCCAAAAGAGTACGTTAGGACAGGGATGGTATAGGTATTTATTGCCCTGGTCTTTTTTGCCGAGTTAAGAAAACTCTACAGAACCAAGCTGAGTCTTGTAGTGAAGGTGGTCTTAGAATACTTAATCTTGAATATCTTTACAACAGGATTATTCTGGGTACAGCACATATAGTCGCAAATGGACGAGACCCTATTCTTAAAATGGTCAGGGAACACAAAGAAGTGGGCAAAGGAGCGTTTCTGTACAAAGCAGCGGAGGAGGCTGCTGAAACACTTGGCCTTGACTTCAATATCAGGGGTGAGCCAAATGCATAAAACATTATCCATCTCGAGTACTCACTCCTGAAGATCCTAATCAAGACAGCATAGGAACAAAACTTATGTGAACAGCTCCTCGGCAAGAGGACATCTTCCACAGAAATGTGAAGGATCAGTCGATGTCGTATGAGCTAACGTATGCTTTCCTTAAATCATCCGGATTGAAGTCGGGCACGGAGGGTTTTCATTTTGGCATGTCAAGACTGTGCCATTTCAATTTGAGCATACCGTCGTCACATTGTAAACCAAGCCATTCCCGATGATAGCTGTAGAGCGTGTCATGCACACCCTGAGCACCTAGGACACATACGTCCAAATCATGCTGGAACGACGTACATCCAAACGCACAATGCGACGCGGCACTAAGACTGCTTTATTACCATCTCTGTCACTCTTACGACATTAGCCCTAACATCATGCCGCCAAACGCTCCTAGGAAAATAGAGTCAAATGTCCAAAATGAGAAGTGCCGCATATGCTGGAACTTCGTATTCTCGACAATTGTTTCTGTCGCGCACTCGAGGCTTGTCATAGTTCTCATTAACTTCGAGAAACGAACCATGTTTGTCATCGAATTTTTGGCACTGGCCGACAAGAACTTCACAGCCAAGGAGAATGAAAAGAAAGAAAGCTATAAAGAGCTTATAAGCGAGTTGCGACGGCTATATCCGGAATATTCTGTTAACCTAGTTGTCCTGATCATCGGTGCTCTTGGATGTGTAAAGCTTTCACTGGTTAATAGCCTGGAAAGCATCTCTGCGTGTCAACGAAATGTTAAGAGCTGTAGCCACGTCTCACGATCCAATTCAATCGAAAGTCCATACCAATCCCAAGTCGATACCAATCTCTCATGTGTAATTCTTGACGATATGTAGAGCAAGTTGAAGTTTGCTTGCACCAGAAGTATAGAGCTTCAGGTCATCCGTATAAAATACATGAGTGACCTCATGCTCGTGATGATTAGTGTCGCCGTAAAGGTATCCAGGAGAATTTCGTAGTGCGAGAGATAGAGGGAGAAGTGTGATGCAAAAGAGCAGAGGGCTCATGGTATCATCCTCAAAGATGCCCCTCTAGAATATAGCGTTGTTCGTTGTCACACGATAATTTCCAGATGAGATAGAAAATCTAGTTTTCCAAAGGGGACTCAATCTGTCTATGCATCTCACTTTGTGTGGATAAACCTTCAAGCTTTCTAACAGACGAGAGAGGTAACAGACAGATGAGAGGTGGAATCGAAAGCTTTCCGGTAGTCTCTGGGATACCTCTCTAGAGTATGCAGCCTTATCCTTGCATGCGGGGCTCTACATGGATGGACGAATCCTTCTTCCCAGCTGCTCGTGGGAACCACAATGGTAACACCAAACATTGTTAAAGTAACGACAAGAGTCAACAGCTTCCAGACATTTGTTTTTTTATTGTGTCATGATAACGAGTTTAAATATATGAAGATTTGACAAATAGGTTCACGGAGTTAAATCGAAGCTACAACGAAAATAATTGTAGTGCGAGTGGTCGTATAAATGTCATTGAGAACAAAAATGTACGAAGTTAAATCAGTGTGTTTTTGACTATATAACATTTGGCAGGATTTTCACTGCCAGGGTCCGACATTTCGCGCTCGAACTTCTGATATATCATCACACACTCAACAAGTCAAAGCTGCTGACCGTCAGGCAGCATATTATTGACAGAATACGGACACTATCTGGCGCTAGGAGAAGTCAAGAGCGAAGGGAGAGGTGGGTCAGAGAAAATGAACAGATTTTCTCTGACCTATCTCGACTCTTCGAGATAGGTCAGAGCTTCAAGGAACTGTGTAGTGCCCTCATAACACCTGAGGAGGAATGCCCACCTATAACTACTCAGGGCGAGAAAAAAGTATTAAGAGACATGAATAACTATTCCGCTTCGAGACCAGATGGTATCAAGACCTTCTGGTGGAAGGACGCACAATGCTCCTCCCGAAGATGGGCAACTTTTCTGACCCTAAGAAATACAGGCCAATAACTTTTCTGAAAACTCTGTATAAGATCTTTACAGCTATCCTCAGTGATAGAATTGTTCGGATAATCGGACCTGCGTGGCGAGAGATGTACGAACATCCTGGCTTAAGAAAAGGCATAACAGGATGTCGGGAAAATTTTTCGAATGTCATTACCTTCCAATTTTCAAAATTTCAACAAAATCAGATCATTTGAAGTTCGAAGTCGTTCCTCCTTGAGTGATATTTACTTAAAAGTAAATTCATTAAAAAAATTTAAACTATGTATTGCTCTAAAGGTGATTGCCCACTACATAAAATGGCTAAACATTCTAGACAGATAGTGTAACTGTCATACATAATGTATTGATGCTTGTGTATTTTTGTGTGAAATGTGACGTACGATGACTTTGTGGAGATCTTTGCCTGGTTTGATTACTAAAGAAATTGATCAGCGACCCATGTCGGAGCAGTTTTGCGAAACGAACATGCTATTTAAATAAGCAACACGGGAATTGTAGATTGATATACAATTTATCATCATGCTTACCGAACATGCTATCCCAAAAGGGATTTGGCTTAATGGTATAATATGAAAAAAATACTTGAGTTCTGTAAGCAACCGGATTTCAGTGTATTTCAGGTCTGAAAAAAATATTCAAAAACTTTGATGTGATATTTTTGGCGACTCTAATAGTTGCAATGGTTTGTTATACCAGATTATGAATAAAAATGGGCCTAGGTTTTTTCTGTGATGTAATCACTCCACCTACTTATATTTTAGCATGAAACTGCTCAAATCGTAGTGTGTTTCAGATGCTAACATGATCTTGAACCTTAAAAACTAACCAGTAGGGGAAACCACCCTACAGTAGATAATGATTTACAGCAGATAATCTTAATTAACCTATTTATTCATACTTTTTAACCTAATGAAACATTTTTATGACATGTTTATAGATTACAATCATAGGTTGAAGTTTAATGAACAATATTTATTAATACAAAGTGTTCTTTCTTCAATGTTTATAAATATTTAATGACATTTTATTGCATATTACATTTTCCAACTGTAGATAACCAACAGTAGATAATCGGAAAATTACAAAAAATGTCTCTGTCAAAATTGGCAGCTCTGCGACTGTCTCGCAGTTGTTTCAAGTTAAAGGTTGTGTTTGTTTATTTTGATTCGTGAAGTTTTTAAATTCAAATTATTGTAAATAATATACTAAGAAAATAGTGTAAATTATTAGTTATTAAAAAGCTCATAAATTTTAATTGTGTTTTAAGGAGCCTTTCGGAAAAGATATAATTTTTAGGATTAAGGTATGTAAAAAAGCTGCACTTTTCTGTCACCGCAAGTCAGCTTAAATTGTATGAAGATTAAATATCCGTACCAATCATGCCAATCTTACGAAGTATCAGGGATAAAAGAAAGTCAAGAATTTAAATTTTTGCTTTTTTTGTAAAATAATCATAGTTTTAACTATTATTTACTCAATAAATTGATTTTAATTGTAAGTATACTAATGATAAATTATAATTATCCAGAATTGAGTATTCTGACTTGTCCAGGAGCAATACCAGAAACGATTATCTATTGATGGAAAAAGGTGTCAAAATCGTATCCTTGACCAGGTCTAATAAAAATGTTTAATACAGCTAATTGATTAATTTCGTGATATTTTTTATAAGAATACTTAATTGAATATGTAAGCTTTATTTAACAATGATCATCTTTTTTTTTTGAAAACTGATGCAGTTAAGTGCTGTTGACTTTTCTCCTATCTACTGTAGGGTGGTTTCCCCTATATTTATTTTAATTGCATACCATGCGCAATCATTACTGATCAATGTTCCCCAATATTTGTGTTTTCCAAGACAATACAATAGTTTGTGCCTTTATCTTGGGATTTTATTGTACTTTTTGTTTAGTTAAAACTTCAAAGTTCTCCGTATTTAGATACAATGTTAGTCCAGGCTATGCTAAGATGATCAGAACTATTTTTACAATATTGATATTTAGTGGCATTTAATAAAATTTCTGAATATGGTTCATAATTCTTCAGAACTTGGTTCTTGATGTAATGTTTTACACGCTCTTTATCAAAAGCATGGAAAGTCAGTGTTTGTAGTGGCGCATGCTCTTTTGAGTGCCAGAAAGAGATACGTTTCACGTGTTTTACAGACAATGGAAGACGATAATGCTACTTTGGCTGCCCTCTGACAGAAGTGAGACGCTCTTCTTACATTGCCTGTGTCTGCGTTAGCATTCACGCCTCCACAGGCCTTTGTACCATAATAATAGTTTAAATAATCTTCAGAACGCGATGAACGTATTTATAAATTTTGTATGTGAAACTCAAATTGTAGTGTTCTATACAGGTAAGATTCTAGCTTTCGTAAAATAACCACTAGGGCGCCCATTTGAAAAGTAATTTTTTTTCTCATAGTGTTATCCTCCCCCAAATTCATACATTAAGAGAAAACAATTAACCCTTATTTATTTTGTTGTTTTCTTAATTTTTGTTTCATTTTCGTAAGACGCTTAAAGTTGTATATTATATATATATATATATATATATATATATATATATATACACACACACACACAAGTATTTTAGGACTTGCTTAAAGTGTTTAAATTTTGGGAATCTTGTAATCCAGTTTCAAGATTTTCCATGTCAATGCACAGTCTGTTCCACAAGGAAGGGTACGGCAAAAGTCAATGAAAACTGCACACAATAAATAAATAATTGTTATCATTTAAAAGAGAAGAATTAACTATCACTGTTAGAAATTTATGTAGGAACTTTCAGAGACGCGTCACTAAAGCTTTATGCAGAAACCGTTTCTAAATTTTCCTGAACTGTAACAGAAATTTCAGCAACGGCAACTGCATAACGCTTCAGTCACATGTTTTAGAAAATTCTGTTACAGTTTAGGAATTTTCAGTTACTGTAACTGAAAATTTCAAGAGGTCGAAAATTTTTTTCGGGTGGGTCGAAAAAAACAAATTTTAGAAAGCGAATTAGGAACTATGTGGAAAAGTAGTGTATTGCGACCCTAAAAACGTATAAATTATTTGGTGTCGATTGATTAAAGCCTTCTGAGCGCGCGTTATGAAACTGTGTTGGCGCGAGGTTTGACGCCGAGCATGATTGTGTAAATTCATTAGATAGGGTGGAAAAACGAAAAAAAACTTGACTGTCGAAAAACCGGCTGATCTCAGGAGGTGGTTTTCTGGAGTTTTCATCTCTTCTGGCCAAACGTCCAGGCAAATGCGAGTACTTCTAATAAGTATAGGCAAATGCAAGTACCTAATAAAGTACCTAGTGAAAAGTGGAGTCCTAGCAAATAGCGTAGTACAGCTTAGAAATGGGACTTTCATTAGAACCAGACATTTTGTTTCACTGGGGTTTCATCCAAGGGCACAGTACAATAGGTTACATTAGATAACCTCCGTGCTGTGGGACTTGGATGCTCCTGCCCAATTCGCAATAATAATAATCTACATGAAAATGGAGAAAATAACTTCATGAATAGCTCATTCGAAACAGAATTTTCCGGAGAAAGCAATTATTATGACGAAACTTAACTATGAGCGTCAGCAACATATTTATTTGACAGTTTGTCATGAAAAATGCAATTTGTCTAAAAAAGTGAGCATTATTTGCAAGCGACCATTTTTAAACTTGTTTTATGTAGATTAAACTCATGAAAGTTCATAATTTTTTCGATTAATTTGGTTTAAGTGGCAGTAAGTTAAGAATAATTCGCCGTATTTTACGTCTGAAATTAGCAATAAAATATCGATATAACTTGAAACGTATGAAACAGACAATACAATGCCTTCCTCATTCCGCCTTAGAGTGAATCGTCATCTTTCAAATGATAACAATAACTTTTAAAACTACTTTTTTAAAAATCGTGCTCACAGACGAAAACGACAATTACAGAAACCGCTGGGTAAGTGAGTCCGAAAACGTTGAGATTTGATGAAATCCGTTCCTACAGTTTAGAAAAAAAGTTAAAGATTCCTTTTTCTTCGCAAAAAAGGGAATACTGTCCATAAAAAAGGAGTTTAAACAAGAAAAGCAGGGATGCTAGAGGTCGGAGAAATCAGAAAAGTCAGGGAATTTTTAAATAGTCAGGGAAAGTCAGGGAAAACCTGAAAGTGTTCTTTTAATACCTGAAAGAAAAACGTATTGCGGTCAGGAAGCATGAAAAATTGGCCAGGGAAATGTCAGGGAATTTTGAAATTTGGATTTTGTAGTTACCTTGAAAATGTAAAAAGCAAAAATGTCGGCTGCAAGAAACTAAAATCTTTTTCTCCAGTAATATAGTTTGTAATGTTCATCGTTTTAGAGAAAAATTAAAAAGATACAATTTTCCTTCTTTAAATTATTTATTTAATGAGCATTTTCTAAAATACTTTTTAAAATAAAAATAAAATATGGAGGATATTTTTTAACATTTTGAAACTTTTACTCCATCATGTTTGTTTAAAAAAAAGAAGTACGTCCTATTTTTTGATTAGTGTTTTTTTTCAGTTCGACCCATTGCGTAACTTCAAACTAATTACAAAAAATAAAAAAATGAATATAAAATAGGCGTTAATTATTTTCTTTAAGTGTATGTATTTGGAGGTAAGACTTCAAGTTAACAACATTATTTTTCAAATTGGCACCCTAATAACCGTTGAGTAATTATTTATTTTATATTATATACACGGTTATATCATTTTTAATGTTTCAATCCAATAATAAATTTCCCACATTAAAGAAAACATAAATTTGAGAGAAAAGGAAACTATACTTAATGAAATACTGAGAGAGATATGTAGATGCATATAAAAAGTGATACGTAATATGTGAAATGTAGAATGTAAAATATATTTTTCTATATGATGAAATTCAATTACATTAAGGGCAAGTATTAAATTTGTAGAAAAAGGCATCTGTGAGATGTTAATGACAGTAAGTCGAAATTTTAGGGACAGTGACTGAATTATTTCTTCGAACTTAATTTGTAGTGTACTGGGCATAATTTGAGAAAAATTTATTATCAAAAGATGAAATACGCAAATACATTAAATGTTAAACACCGACTTTTGTCTATCACTGACATGAATTGAGATTTCGGATTCAATAACCCCGCATAAAATTTGCTGGGCCGCTTCAGGCCGTTCGAGTTGGACCCTGATGGCTTGCAAATTATTTTTCAAAAATTCAAGTTTTCAACACATCACTTTGTAGGAAATTTCATGACGTATCTTTTTTCTTCTTGCAAAAATTGTTCTCTTTTACCGTTTCTGAAAAAATGTTTAAAAACTTGATTTTTCAGAAAACAAAATTCACTAAATATTTTCACTTTAATTCGCTCCGAAAGACAAAGTTCTTAATATTTTTAGACGAAAATTTGAGGACTTATCCTTCGAACTATTCCAAACATAATTTTCGATTTAAAATTTATTAGTTTTGTTAGAAAAAAAGTTCATTTTTTTGTCAAGCAGTCTCTAAATAATGTTAAACAATTTACAATTGCTTGGTTTATCGAGGGGATTTTGAGTAAGCCCAAACTGCCAACGTAAGAAATGTTTATTAGGATATAATGAAGTTTTTTGACAATTTTGACTTTAATTGAATTAATCCTTAACAAAATAGTAGTTTTCAAATAGCATTGATCATTTGTGTTTAACAATACTTTTGCAAATATAGCGGAAAAATTGTTCATTTCAACGATATGATTTTGATATCTGAAAAACTCTCTTAAATAAAGTAATTGTTAGTCAAAACTAATGAGGACCAGTGGCGTAGCCAGGGGGCGGGGGGGGGGGGCTGAATCCCCTCTGCCCGAAATTTCGTAATTACATCTGCTATACACTATAAAAGTTCATTCTATTTACAACAGCTTGCGTCTATGTTTTGACAGCTCTGTTATTTGCCATAAATACTAATGAGAAAGAGGGATTTCAAAGAGTATAGACACCATAATAAACTGTTGTCTATTCTTCATGTTACCTGCGAAAATAAAGGCATCTGAAGTTAAAATTTAGTAAATTCAAATACCAACACCATAAAACAAGATGTTAGCACACCAAAGATTCAATTATAAGTATAGCTTTGTCCTAACCCAGAACAACTACCTGAAAGGTAGAAATTAGTAAGTGGATCATAAATTAGGAAGCCCCTCATTGTATTTCCCATGAGAAAAGAAGAAGTTTTTGTAAATTTTATTCATAATCGTCGTATGAATAAAAAACTTAATTTTTAAATATCACCCACATAAGTCTATTTTATAGGGTCCCAAAAAACCCCACAAGTCAAAAATTGGGTTTCGCGAGTTTCTGGCGCTATTTATAATTTTTTTTGCGGTTATTTAAAATAGAAATTGTTTTTAATACATAAAATACTAATTTATACCCTTAACTAGAAGTATACATGAATTGTTTAAAAAATCAGAGCGTGTAAATAATCAATCAAATTTAACAAAAATAATTTTTTTTTACAATTTACCATTATTTATAATAATATTCTCTCAGAATAATACTAGAAAGTTGCAGTTTTTTCTAAAATTTTCCATTTCTTGTCGAAATTTAAATTAGAGTGAGGTAATGTTTAATTCAAGTTAACAAACATAATTGTTTCAACAATTTCGTGTTATTTTTTAAAATATTCTCTTTGAATAATGCCAGAAATTTGCGGTTTTTTTTCAGAAATATTCTAATTTTTCTTCTCTTTTCGCTTGCAGTGACTTAATAATTAGTGAAATTCAACAAAACATAATTGTTTAGACAGTTTATTATTGATTATAACTACCTTATCTTAGATAATTGGAAAGATGCGGTTTTGTCTATAATTGTGTACTTTGCTTTGTCTTTTTAGTTATGAACATATAATAAATAAACAACAGAGAGAATCATTTCTCAAACAATTTATTTCTTTTTTCCAAATATATTTGTTTGAAATGAAATAGATGTTTGAAATATTCTTAAAATTTTCTAAAGGAATCATATTAAATATAAATTTTCCATGAGAGCGTTTTTGTGTGAATTAATATTATTATTTATTATTTGTGGGCGTCCGCACGAAAAGGGCCCTTGTGGGTGGTTCTAGTCTGGAAAATATTCACGATTTTCTTAGTAAGGGTCCAAATTATTATATTCGGAGTTAAGTGGGGAGTATTAAGACCCATACTGAATCTTTTGATACTGCATCTACCATGTGTCCTGAAAGCAAGCGGAAATAGGTATATTTCATTTTCTAAGAAAAAGTATACCATTTTCATTTTTTAATTGAAAATTCATCTTTTAATTAATTATTCTTAATCCCAACGTTAACTTTTCTACTATGTTGATTGGTCTGCCCATGAAACTTAATAGGTGAAAAATGGTTTATAACTTGATGAGTTGTTTATAAAGTTTCAAGTTATAACAATTTTTCGTTATTAATACTATTTTCATGATAAATTACGACGAATTTAAGAAAAAATCATTTTCTTCTCAGAACAAACTGATATACTGATGAGTGTTTAAATACATTGTTTATAATAATTAAATACAATTTATAATACAATATTTGAGATTTCTATGTCTGTCTTCATAATTTCCGACTAAAAATTACTTTATTTAAGAGTCTTATGCAGAGATAAAAAATCGTACCATTGAAATGAAGAGTTTTTCCGCTATATTTGTAAAAGTATTGTTAAACACAAAAACTTGCCATCTTACGTTTGTGAGCATTTTAATGCAGAGTATTTTAAAACAAAATACAAAATCTTAAATTGATTAAGAAATGTATCCTTTGGACGAATTTTTCCGCAAAAATCCAGTTCTGGACCACTGAGCATGGTGCGGTGAACCAGGCACCAAAGTTATCACCTCTCACGCGCCTGATCAATGCTTTTGAATACTCCTATTTTGTTAAGAATTGATTAAATTGAACTAATACTTTCCAGAAATCTTAATTGTATCCTTATAAACGTTTCTCCCGCTGGAAGTTTCTGCTTACTCAAAATTCCCTCGAAAACCGAAGCGATTGAAAATTGTGTGACATTATTTAGATACTGCTTGACAAAGAAATACATCACTTTTTTCTCCAAAAAAAAAAAAAACAATACATTTTTAATAGAACATTATCTTTGGAATGGTTCGAAGGATAAGACCTTAAATTTTCCTCTCAAAATATTAAGAACTTTGTCTTTCGGAGTGAGTTGAAGTGAAAATATTCTAGTGAATTTTGTTTTCTGCCAAATCCAGCTTTTGGATTCTTTTCAGAAACGGTAAAGGAGACACTTTTTTTGTAAGAAGAAAAACGATGTGCGATGCAATTTCCTACAGAGTAATATGTTAAAAAGTTGAGTTTTCAAAAAATGTTTTTCAATCCATCAAGGGCCAACTCGAATGGCCTGAAGCGGCCTAACAATTTTTATGCGGGGTTATTGAATCCGGGATCTCAATTGTACTTGGGATTAGTATTACTCTGAAAAATACATATTAGACATTATTTTTAAGTCCCCAGCACACAATGTTCAGGGCGTAAGAACAGAACTTAAAAACTGACTAGGAATAAAATTTTGTTTTAAAAAGCATGAGATGAATTTTATATGACGTGATAATTCTGATACTGCTAAAATTATCTTTTCATTCATTTTCACTTACCTCTTTTTTCGATATTTTTGTACTGATTTGATTTCTATCACATTCAAATCTTGTTTGTCTTTCTTAATTCACAGAGAGTTATTATTCACTCAATATACATCAGCTACGTATACAAAAATGGTATGTCTATCATTTTTCAGAGTATTAGTATGCTACTTATACTAAGTACCATTCCAAACAGTGAGGAAGAAATCACGCGATAGTCAGTAATCATTATTGATCTTTTTGATAATTTCGTATCTCACGTTCAAATTTATACCAACTTCGTGTAAGGATGTGGAAATAGAACACTACAATTTTATGGCAGCTAAATTATCTTATACAATTCAGGGTGGCCGCCAAATCGTAAAATGTTAAAGAATTTATGCTTTGATCGGGAATTTAGAAACATTTTTGAATAAAAACCTTTCTAATCACTTCAAATATCACTAACTTGATATCACATAAAATTATACAATTTTTAATGAGTTTAATTTGAAATTTCTTCAAATTTGAAAAGCTCAATTTGTAACAATGTCAAGTATGAAATCATTCAATTCGCAAAACGTATTTGTAAAGTCTTTTGTTTAAAAAAAAATTCTTTTTCAGCCCTAAATGTCTAATCATTCATTTAAAAATTTGAAAAAAATAAACGGTTTTGAAGGCTTGAACAATTTAAAATTAAAAGTATTTGGAATCCTCAGGGAATCCCATTGCTGTTTTTGGTCAAAATTGTCTAGAAATAAGTTTTTCTAAGTCGGTCCTGGAGGACCTATACGGCATCCTGGGTTATTTTCTGTTGGAAAAAATTTAAAATGCGTCGTCGAAGTTTCAAGTTTCTGCGCATATGCCAGATAAAATCTGATCCGCGCCTTCGTTTCAAATAGGATAACTCACACTTTTCAAAACATTTTATTAGATGATAATAATTTTTTGCAGAAATTTTTTTAGAAATTATTGCAGCTTCGTCCAACCCACTACTTTTGATTACGATGCCCCATAAACTGCTGGATGGAACTGAAATTAGCAAGATATTAATTCTTAGTATTTCATCTCATAAAAAGATCCAAGACTTAGAATGAACAAAAACCCTCTTATTACTTTTTTTACTCGAAAATCAAATGTTCGGTAACCGGATTTTTGCAAAATGAAAACTTTTATAAACGAGCACTTTTAGTATGTACTAAAATCAACGAAAAAAACATCAAATATAAGTGATAGTGGTAACTCGCCCTTCCTTTTGGACTCGAGAACATGACTAAATGTGTAGAACTGTAGAATTATTTAATTTCGATTTGTTACAGTAATTTTAATAAAGTGGGTCCTCCAGAAACCCTACATCCCGAACGGGTTTATAGTGAACAATCGTAAATTTTGGATTACAGCTTTATGAATTACTTTGAATTTTCAAATAATTTCAAATTCGGAAATTTATGATTAGACAACACTGCCAAATTGAAAATATTTTTAATTAACCCATTTTTTATGAAGTGTTCAACATAAAACGATTTAAAATAAAGCAATATTTGACTTGTTTATTTAAAGTGGATCAATTTTATTTAAGTGTTCAAAATTAAGCCATTTAAAATTGAAGCGTTCTGAATGATATGAGTTGAAATTGTTCAAAATTAAACTTTTTCAAATTGGAAGCTCAAATAGCTGAATTATGTATTTAATAAATGTAAATCGTTAAAATTTCCGAGTACCAACTTTTCAGTTAATAAAATTACAATTTCAGTGTTCCATTTTGAGAGCTTTTCATGTGTAATTGAAATTGTTATGATTTAAATTGAATTAATCTAACTTTAAACGATTTCAGTTTGAAAAACATCATTTATTCCACAAAAGTTTTATTTTGAGATACTGCATAATTTTATTTAACCAGAAAATACCTGAGAATTTGTTTTACATTTTAGCGGCTATCCTGATTACATGTTATGTATACTGCCATAACGACATTAGGATAAAAAACTTATTTGTATTTATTAGAGACAGGCTAAAAATATTATCCGTCAAAAAATAGTAATATATTTTTAGTGTCTAAAGTTCTTATGTGCATACCTGTAATCGAAAAAAAAGTTTCTGTGATAGGTGGACAGAAGTTGCATTCGATGAAATTCCATGTAATCAATTGATCTTTTATATTATAACTTCGTATGGAATATTTTTCGTTCTCATTTTGTACGTTGTTTTTCTAAATCGCTGTAGATTATATATTTATATAATTTGAAAAAAGAGTTAAACAACCACCGCAGGGTCCCACTAAGAGCAACTGCCATCTAAAAAATGTCAATAGCCCCCAGTAGAACCGCGGTAAATCACACCGATGGCCATATATATGTTCAATGTGTGATTGACTACATAACATCTGGTAGACCGTTCACGGAAAGGGTTCGAAAGTTCGCCCAAGAACTAAGGACCTTGAATCACACACTAAACAAGTCAAAGCTGCTGACAATCAAGCAGCATATTGTTGACAAAATAAGGCTGTTATCTGACGCAAGGAGGAGGATACAGAAGAGGGAGAGATGGATCAGGGAGAATCAACAGTTTCTCGCTGACCCATCGCGCCTCTTCAGTGATCCCCCTGTTTTTGTAAAAAATCCACCCAAGCCCAAGGAGGTAGAGACTTTTTGGAGAGAGGTGTACAAGATCCCGAAAACACTAGAGTTGAAGGAAGATACTGACAATATCATCCGCTTCAAGGAGTTTTGCGACAGCCTCATAAAATCTGAGGAGGAGTGCCCATCAGTCACTGCCGAAGAGGTGAAAAAAGCACTTAGAGGCACGAAGAACTTTTCCGGTGCTGGACCAGATTGTATCAAGAACTTTTGGTGGAAGAAGTTTACTTCTACACACCAACATTTGGCCCGCATATTCACCTCATATTTAAAGTCGAACCAGAGAATTACAGGCCAATAACTTGTTTGAACACACTGTATAAGATCTTTACAGCTGTCCTAAACAACAGGATTGTTCGACGAATTGAGCCTGTATGGCGAGAGATGTACGAACAACGAGGCTCGAAAAAAGGTGTAGCAGGCTGTCGAGAGAACCTGCTGATTGACAGGTGTGTCTGTAAAGACGCTACAGTCCATCAGCGCGTCCTGTCAATGGCCTGGATTGACTACCCGAAAGCTTTTGATTCAACCTCTCATAGACTTATCATCTGTCTGTTGGAAAGCTTGAAGGTACATCCACACATAGTGAGATGCATAGAGAGATTGATGCCTCTTTGGAAAACTAGATTTACCATCTCATCTAGGAATTATCGTCTGACGACGAACAATGTCACCTTCCAGAGGGGCGTCTTTCAAGGGGATAGTATGAGCCCTTTGCTTTTTTGCATCACGCTTTTGCCTCTATCTCTCGCACTACGAAATTCTCCTGGATACCTCTGTGACGACACTAATCAGCATGAGCATAAGGTCACTCATGTATTCTATATGGATGACCTGAAGATCTATGCCGCTGGTAAAAGCAAACTTCAAACTGCTTTAAATATCTTCAAGAACTACACAGGAGAGATTGGGATGGACTTTGGTTTGGACAAGTGTGCCAAAATTCATTTGAAGAAAGGAAAGATTACTGGCGTTCCCAAGGACCCTGAGCTTGTGGATATAAGTATTATTGGACACCTTAACACTGGAGAGACCTATACATACCTGGGCGTGCCTCAAAGCCGCATTCAGGACGTAACATCAGTGAAGGAGTCTCTCCGAAGCAAATACAAGCATCTTCTTCGACAGATTTGGTCTTCCAATCTGTCGGCGTTGAACAAGGTATCTGCGACTAACATGCTTGCCGTCCCGGTTCTACTCTACTCGTTTGGGGTGGTTCAGTGGACGAAGAACGAGCTGAAGGCCCTTGATGTCACCACGCGTAAGATCATGCATATGCATAAAAGCTTGCATATCAATTCGTCAGTTCCGCGATTATACAGTTCACGCCAGCAAGGCGGACGCGGACTTCTGAATCTCCAGTGTCTTCATAACCGAATTGTTTTAAGTACAGCTTACATCGTTGCGAATGGCAGAGATCCTCTCCTAAAGATGGTCAGAAACCACGAGATGATTGGCGAAGGGGCGTTCCTTTACAAAGCCGCGGAGCAAGCTGCCGAGACCCTTGGCCTCAATTTTAACATCAGAAGTGAGGAAAGTGCATTACTCCATCTAGATGCTTCACGTCTAAAAGCCGAAGTAAAGAAAGCAGAGGTTGGAAAATTTCACCAAGAGCTACTCGACAAGCAAATGCACGGAAACTTTCACAGAAATGTAGAAAAACAGTCCTTGTCGAAGGAGCAAACTTTTGCTTTCCTCAAATCATCAGGGCTCAATTCAGGTACAGAGGGCTTTATTTTCGCATGCCAGGACGGTGTAATCTCCACCTTAGCATACCGCGCCCGCATTTTATGTCAAGAAGTTCCCAGTGATAGGTGCAGAGCGTGTCATGCACACGCTGAGTACCTAGAACACATACTATCGGGGTGTCCGACCCACGCAGGAACAACGTATATCTATAGACATAATGCGGCCCTAAGAGTACTTTATTACCACCTTTGTCGCTCTTACGGTGTTGGTCGCGACCCTGCCCTGCCGAACGCTCCAAGGGAAATAGAGTCAATTGTCCGAAACGAGAAGTGCCAGATTTTCTGGAACTACGATTTTCGGGCAGCAGTCTCCGTTGCGCACTCGAGGCCTGACATTGTTCTCCAAGACTTCGAGAAACGAACTATATTCGTGATCGAATTCTCGGCTCCATCCGAATATAACATCACTGCAAAGGAGAAAGAAAAAGAGGAGAGATATCAAGACCTTAAAAGAGAGCTGCGTCGACTGTACCCAAAATATTCGGTACGAGTAATTGTCCTTGTGATAGGTGCTCTCGGAGGTGTGAAATTATCGCTGGTTCGTAACCTTAAAGCCATACCCGCGTGCCAAACATATGCCAAGGCTCTTGCGAGATGGATGCAGAAAGCTGTCATCCTTGGGTCGCTTCGTGTCCTCAAGACACACGAGGGTTTCACCGGCCTGTCGTTGTGATTTCGTCGTGCCCTGTGACCACCCATCTCACGGATGTGAGACGTGGCCATAGGTGTATTTTACCGCGGTTCTACTGGGGGCCATTGACATTTTTTCCAGATGGCAGTTGCTCTTAGTGGCACCCTGCGGTGGTTGTTTAACTTTTTTTTTTTTTTAATTATATATAAACTACGGTAGAATCTCCATCATGTCCGTAACTTTAGACCAGGATGTTTTTTCTTGTCTCAAAGAACACTTCCGCTTGTTGCAGGGTCGTATTAAGGTTCTTGAATCCTACCCATTTCTTCGATTCAATTGAATTGATGCTTTTAGTATACTTTTTATAGACCATTTTGACTTTTCCAATAGGGAGGAGTGAAACTGCTGTTTATAGAATCTAGTGAGCTGAATTAAAGTAGCTATTTGTGATGCAAATGCGCAAAATAGGCTATAGTGGACGAGTGTGAAACTTGCAGCATGAGCTGAAGACAAATGCTGTATATAATTTTTTTAAAATAATTTTTAAGAATATTTTTATTTCGCCGGTGTGCAAAGTAGTTTATATCCGAAGTGCGCATGCGTTAATATTATTCTCACACAACTTGCTGAATTGAAGCAATTTGCACATTATTTAGAGGCATGGAAATCCTTACTTTCAAGGTGGGTGTTGCAAAATAGGATATTATGTATATTTTTTGCAACAGGTGTATTTGGAGATCGTGATTTCAGAATTGAATTTTGGAGATTAGATTTTGACACTATCTCTCACCACATCATCAATTAAAACTTCCTATGGAGAAATAAAGCTCATTTGTGGTCATGTGCATGCGCGGGGAAGGGTGTCGATGGCCACTGGTACAACTGTGCACGTTGGTGGCCACAGGCACAACTGTACACCGGCCATCTGTGCACGTAAACTGTTGCTAGGGTACCATTTGTGCACGTATACATTTTCATCGTGCATAGTTAGGAGTCTCCCATCAGTACGCGTTAACCGTTGCTAGGGTACCATCTGTGCATGTCTAAAAATCGACGTGCACAGATGGTACCCTCCCAGCTGTGCACGTCTCAAATAATACAATCAGATTTCAAAGTTGTTAGTCCATGTGCGCAGATGGGAGACTCCCAAATGTACACGTCTCAATTTACGAGCGGTACAACTGTGCACTTGCCTAACTATGCACGTCGTTGACCGCTGGTACAACTGTGCACGTTGTTTGGCCACTTGCACAACTGTGCATGTGCCCAGGTGGGACACTCCCAACTGTGCACGTCGATATTTAGATGTGCACAGATGGTACTCAACTAACCTTTAACGTGCACATATGGACAACTGTACACGTGCACAGTTAAGAGTATCCCATCTGTGGACGT
Source organism: Andricus quercusramuli (assembly GCA_932178445.1). Lineage (NCBI taxonomy): Eukaryota > Metazoa > Arthropoda > Insecta > Hymenoptera > Cynipidae > Andricus > Andricus quercusramuli. The sequence continues at coordinate 17,679 of CAKNXH010059845.1, read as the reverse complement.
GGACTTGCGTATTGACAACTTGATCCTATCAGTTGAGACGTGCACAGTTGGGAGTCTCCTATCTGTGCACGTGCACATTTGGGAGTGTTCCATCTGTGCGCGTAAAAGGTTGGTTGAGTACCATCTCTGCATATATAAATGTCAACGTGCACAGTTGGGAGTGCCCCATCTGTGCACGTGCGCAGTTGTACCAGTGTCCAACAACGTGCACAGTTGTACCACCGACCTTCGACGTGCACAGTTGCTCCGTGCACAGTTGTACACCTCGAAAATTGAGACGTGTACAGTTGGAAGTATCCCACCTGTGCACGTGAACCGTTGGGAGGGCACCATCTGTGCACGTGCACAGTTAGGGGTCTCCCATCTGTACACGTTCACCATTACTAGGTTACCATCTCTACACGTCGATATTTCGACGTGAACAATTGAGAGTGTCCCATCTGTGCTCGCCAAATTCGAGACGTGCACAGATGGCCCGTTGTACAGTTGTGCCTGTGGCCAACAACGTACACAGTTGTACCAGTGGCCACGGACGTGCAGAGATGGGCTCGTGCACAGTTGCTCCGTGCACAGTTCTCCGTCACCCGCATGCGCCACTCACTAACCGTCACCCGGGAGCAAAACCGACTATGTATATCAGTGAGAAGTGCGCATGCGTGGTAGTTCTTCATTACTCCCTCTGGGATTAACAAAGCGCTAGGTGGGAATAATGAAGAAGCACTGCACATGCGTGGTCAAATTTATACCCGCAACCGTCACTGATTAAAAATACTCAATTACGCACCCGCTACTGCAGTCGATTTCCATATTTCCCTCCCTTGTAGCATAATCTACTATTTAGCATCTTCAAGAAGTAAACAACACGAAAAAGATGTTCAACGTTCAATTTTACGGGACACGAAGAAACAAGCTTCGAAGTAGACTTTACTGTTGTTCATATATGTTCAATTTCTTTAACTTGAACTTGTGCTCATTATTTTATTTGTATGAAAGATTTGTGAAAAATAAGCATTATGCTTATTCGGTGAAATCAATTTAAAGAAAGTTTTATAATCTTTCGAAAGCTAGCGTTATAACCGCAGTGCGTAAAGAATCTGATTAGAAACTACTCAAGCTTTTCTCAAAGAGTTTCAGAATAGAAAAATTCCAATATAAGAAGAATAGTTTTCTTCCTATGTTTAATTTAGACACCCGTAAAAATTGCCATTAAGAACCAGATATAGGCCGTCTCGTCATTCAAACTACCGGACTTTATGGTCACCCTAGAACCGTTGATAATGAAAAAATTTATCGAAAACCCATAGTTACTTCCTTTGTACATCCTTGTTTCATTATCACAGCTGATTAAAAAAAATACCACCTGCATTTCTAGTGTTAAAGATATTAATCAGCTTCCGAGGTGGAAATACACCACTGGCACAGTACTGGCCCAGTACAGATTGCGGGATTCTCAGTATTGGTCATATGTACTGGCTGATAATGCTCCGCAGTACTGGTGTGCGGTACTGGCGCGGTACTGCATACCACTACTGGTTCTGTACTGGCAAACCGCTGGCGTGAAAAAATGGAGTTAATTTTGTAAATGATAAAAAATCATTTAATTTTTTTTAGAGCCATCCATTCATCATCATACGACTGCATATCGTCTGAATATTATTTATAATTAATAGAGTGTAAATTTCAAACTTTTTGTTTAATTTTAACACCCACTATTGCTGTACTCAAAAGATATTATAAAAGGTATTTAAAAAATAAATAATAATTCATTGTGATTTTTTTTGTCTCTAAATGTTAACGGTTCTGCCTAGAATGAATACATATATTACATTTGTAAACATTATACTACAAATAAAACTTATAACGCTACGGGGTTTCGAACCTACATCTGTACCTGAATATATCGCCTAGCAGTCGGTACTCTTAACCATTACTCTATACTTACAGAATTGAAAGTCAATGAAAAAACCATCCTCATAAGCCACAGCTGAAAAAAGTTTAAAAAATTGTTTAACTATTTTTTTCTCAATAATTTTTTTTATTATTATAAGGCATCGTATAGATGTAAAATAAATGAACTGTTAACAGGAATATAAATAAAATAATTTTTAAATAAATAATTTAAATTGATTACAATTTTTCTTCGTGTAGTATTTTGTTTTTTCGCGTTCGAGGCCATTTTACAACTTTTATAATTACATAAAATGTGATTTTTAATGAGCATTTGAAACTTGTATCGACGGAATATAGAAATTTTATCGTGCACTGCGACAATTTTGTTAATAACACATTTTTTTAAACTTTTGTGTAATGTTTTGCTTTTTAGGCGTTTAAGACTATTTTACAATGATTAAGAATTACATTAAATGTAATTTTTTCTGAACATTTACAATTTATCATAATAATGGAAGTTAGAATTTGTTTAAAAAAAACAACAAAAAACAGAAAAAATGGTTTTTGTGATATTTGCATTTATAGTTTTTCGAAATTTCAGAACACATGAACCCTTATTTTTAAACGTATTTTTTGTCATTCTTTAAAATATTTATACTGTCGGCATAGTACTGCCCCGATCATGGAGCTAACCGTCTGCCAGTACTGGGCGAATTGCCGATTATCTGTACTTGTGACCAATACTGGGCCAGTCCTGCGCCGGTGGTGAACTCCGGCGGACTATTGAATTTTCCACCTGGGTAGGGCAGTGTTTCAGATAAGAAAAATGGTGTGAGCAAATTTGCTACGGTTAACTGAGTTTAATGAAAATAAAAGATCATATGTAATATCAAGTATTTCCCTCGTACAATTGTACCTGCAATGGCAGACTCTATCTGTGAACAACTCTATAAGAAGTATGATGTTGCCTTAGAACTGTTGAATATATCAGCGAAGACACATAATGTCTTTCGCAGTTCTTTATTCTAATATATCTAGCATTAAATGCTTACAATTCTGTTATTTCTTGGACAATGCTTGACAACATAAATAAAACGTTATTTAGTAAATAGCTCAGAAGCTTGGAGCAGCGATTTTTCAAAAGGTCTTCGTAATTAAAATGTGGATAGAAATGTAAGAAAGTGATATAAATACTTGGACATAAGTTTGTTAATATAATAAAATAATTTAGTATTCACATTGTATTTATGCATTAATTTCAATGTCGATTGTGATTTCTATCCACTTAAAAACAAAGTGTTAATGTGAAATCCAGTACGAAGGACTTCCCCTGGCATTTGTCGGATGTTCTGTGATTTCAATGTCTCTTAAAAAAATAATATTTGTAAGTAATGATAAATTATGTATTGCGAAGTAACGTGAGATTGGCATTACCAAAAAGTAATGCGTGTAAGGTATTGAATTGGATAAATAATCCTTCAGTCGTTAAAAGTATAAGGATTCTGTATCGTTTAATTTTATATAATGACTCATATCATTAATAAATTATGAATAGGGGAAAGGTTTTCAAATGTCTGCAAATGTCCAGGATGCACCGAGTCAACCGTAATATTAAAAAAAAATCATTTTATAAAATGTTTCACATTCACTGAATTTACGTTTTTTTAGAACATTTATGTTTGCTTGTCGTATTTAACAAAAGAAGGTGCGCTTTTTCTGTAAAATGAATAAAAACCGAATCTGGCTGCATTGAAAAATTAATATTCACGAGGAGACATTCCAACAAAATAGTTTTTTTTCGTAACATAAAATACATGCATTTATTGTATTCAATTATTTTATTTACTCATGGTTAGTGTATTGATCGGTATTGAGGACTTCGTCAGAAATACAAAACTCTGGGTGATATTATTCGTAAAAGCAGGGTAAACATAAAGTCACGCAGCATCTTTCAAATTGCACAAATACTGCTTTTTTCAAGCTTTTAGGATTTTCTGCACATCAGTTGTAAAGAAGACTTCGTTTACGTTTTAAAAAACTTCTTTCCTCTTAGATAGTTTGGAGGCAATCTACGCATAACGCAACGTATTTGAAAATATACATTACATGTATGTAACAACTAATAATTTCTTGGTATAGCATGCCATTCGAATAGTGCGCTTGACCAAAATACCAAAATTAGCTTTATGCGGAAGGATACACATACAAAAACCCTGCCCCAATCCCGGAGGAAAAAGTTGGAATGTCACCTTGACAGGTTGACCTTTTATCATCAAAATTATGAATTTCTGAAAAATAGGAATCTCCCCTTGTAAGTTTATTAAAGAAAAAAATGTTTCTGACACATCACACAATGGGACGACGAACCGCACAATTTACGTTCAAAAAGTTTAAAGCCTACAATTTTGGTCCGATTTTCAATTTTTACATTCTCATCAGAGAAGGTATTAGATATTAACCGAAAAAAACGTGTTTTCGCAAATGTGTCTTATTAGCGAGGTTAAAACGCAGTGAAACGCGATTTAATTATACAAGAGAACAACTTTATTATAACCGTGTAGTGTGAGCGTTACAGAGCGACTGACTTGTGTGTCTTTTGTTTGATGGTGTCTGTGTGGCTTTGCGAATGAAGCAAAAGTAGTGGGGGTTGAAGGTGGTAGTGCCAACTAGAGAAACAAACATAAAGGTAGAGAGAATTGGGCACCTAACACTTCCCCTCAATTTCGATTATCTTTATGAAACCCAAATTAAACTGTCATTGATAAATTTAACATTCTTTGAGTCCCAACACAAATCTTTACAATCTTTGAAACACAAGACAAATTTTGCAGTCTTTGAATCCCAACACAAATTTAACAGTCTTTTAGTCCCAAGCCACGAACACAATTGTCAAACTTCATTCACGATATAGGCTTGCCTAGAACATCTGCTGTCATTTCTTCGGCAGGTGGAAACTTGATGATAAGTGGATAAGCCTGAATCGCTTGACGAATGAAATGATGCTTGATGTCCACGTTTTTGGTTCTAGAGTGGAAGACAGGATTCTCGACCAATTTTCCAGCAGATTGATTGTCGTTGAAGATGGTGATCTTGGACAGTGTATCGAGTCGGAGTTCTTTGATGAAGCTCGACAAATGAATAGCTTTTCGAATGGCCACATAGAGGCTTACATATTTGGCCTCTGTAGATGATAAGGCCACGATTCTCTGTTTGCGTGAGGTCCAAGATATTGCTCCGCCAGATAACGAGAAAACGTATCCAGAATAAGACTTTCTATCGTAGATGCAGCTTCTCCAGTCCGCGTCAGCATGTCCGAGGATTCCCTCATCATCCTGCGTGTAGATCAACTTTCGGCTTATAATACCCTGGAGGTACCTCAGAATCCTCTTCGCGGATTGCCAGTGAGCTTTGCCGTTGTAGCTGTTGAACTGGCTCAGCATGACCACTGCATGAGCAATGTCTGGGCGTGTTCCAATGGCAATGTATATCAGGGCCCCAATGAGCTCGCGGTAAGGATAGCGAGTCATGTTTCCTTCAGTGTCCGTTTCTCGTTTAAGTCTCGTGCCGGCTGCCAATGGAGACTTGTCAGCCTTACACTCGGACATTCTGAATTCCTGGAGAACTTCTCTGATGTATCCACTTTGAGCGATGGAAATCTTATTCTTCTTCTGCTCGACTTCGATTCCAAGACAATATTTGATATTTCCAAGGTCTTTTACCTGGTATTCGGATGAGAGTCTAGTGTTGATTTCGTCAACTCGTTCCGGATCGTTGGAGGCTATCACGATGTCATCCACGTAGATAAGTGCGTACGTACTTCCCCTGGAACGATGATCTACGTAAACACAGGGGTCGGACGTCGTCTGCGACAACTCGAGTAATCTGAGGGTGCTGCTGAGTTTTGCGTGCCATTGTCTGCCAGCCTGACGTGAACCGTAGAGCGTTTTACGAAGTTTACAGGCCTTGTCTCCGGAACTCAGTTCACGAAGCATACGCTTCGACGTGGCGATCAGGATCTTATCCTTTTCAGTTACGACGATCCTCTGAAGGGCGTCTTTTAGCAGGACCGGTTGCTCCATGTACACAAAAGTGTCCATATCTCCGTTGAGATATGCTGTGGTGATATACAGCTGTGTTACTGGAGTCCGAGTTTCGCGGATAGTGCCAGTAATAGTCGGAATGAATTCAAGCATGCTACTGGGGCTACAATTCGAGCCTTGCGTCGATCAGAGGTCCCGTCCGGATTGAATTTGTTGCACAGGACGGTGCGGCACGAGATCACATTGCGATCCTTGGGTCTGTCGACTAGCTCCCAAGTATCGTTTGCCACCAGGCACTTTGCTTCCGAGTAGATCGCGTCGACCCACTCTTCTTGGTCTTCACTCTTCAAAGCGTCGTTGAGAGGCACCTCGATAGCTGTCATTACCGTGTAAGCGTCACCAATGGAGTTTTCGGCATCTTCGTTGACTGGAAGCTGGAGGGGTTCTGGTTGTTCCTCCCCGCTTCTTGCGTCTTCGTTACTCGGAGGTTCGTCGACCACTTCCTCGTTGTACTGCTTTCTGGGACGTCCTCTCTTACCGGTTTTTATCAATTTGGGCCTTCCACAGAGCCTCATTGTATTTGGTAGTGTGGCAGCCCCCGCTTCCTTATCGGTGTCGTGATCTTCAGGTAGAAATTCTTCAGGTCGAGGTTGTTCGAGTTGAGATTGTCTTTCAAATCCATGGAAAGGCTCAAGGTCATCTTCATTGTTACGTGCGTTGACGTGAGCCTCGACGTGTTGGATTTGGTATTCCATCGGATTGATGATGCTGGCGTCCATTACTATTTCCCTGAAGGTGCGGTTTTCGGGTAAAGGCTGTGAACGGGTACGACGTGGGGCGTCTTTCCCAGGGATTTCGCCCTGTTCCTTAGATGGATGCGATTGAAATTCATTCAAGAATTTAACGTCTCGAGATATGCGGATCTTGCGTTCGTCGGGTACATAAATGCGATAAGCTTTGGATTGATTGGCGTAACCAACAAAGAATCCGGCAATTACCTTAGGCTCAAACTTCCTTTTTCCCGGAGACTTATCAAGTACGAAAGCTCGTTCGACAAACGAGCGGAGATGCGCGAGGTCTTGCTGTTGTTCTCTCAATATTTCCATGGGGATAATTCCGTCAGGTAATGCCTTCATGGGGCATCGATTTCTCGTGTAATTCCCCGTGGCGATTGCCTCTGCCCAAAGCGATGGGGGCAAATTCGCGTCAATCTGCATGCAACGCGCGGCTTCGACCAATGTACGATTTTTACGTTCGACTACGCCGTTTTGTTGAGGCGTATAGGGTGCCGTAAGACGCTGTCGGATACCCGAAACCTTGAGTAGATCCTCCATTTCCCTGTTAACGAACTCTCCGCCATTGTCGGACTGGATCGCTTTAATCTTGCGCCCGAGTTAGTTTTCAACGAGATTCTTATAATCTTTGAATTTCTGCACGGCTTCGCTTTTATTTTTCAGGAAATATACGAGACATACTCTGCTGTAATCGTCTATAAAATGTATAAAATAGTGTGCGCCCTCCGATGACTGCGTCCGCATCGGCCCGCAGAGGTCTGTATGCACCAGCTCCAGAAGCTCCTTGGAGAAATTTTCGCGGGGTCCAAAGGGAATACTAAACATTTTTCCTGAAATGCAAGAGTCACATTTTTTTCGTTGACCGTTGTCTTGAGCTTCACTCCGTTAATATTCCCGTCCTTGGCGAGTATGCCACATTTCGACGTCGGTCTAGTGTTTCGCATCTTCAGAGACGACATTCGCGCGTTGTTCGCGTTCGCGGACTGACATGAGATTCGATCGTACTTCCGGCACATACAACGTGTCTTTCAACGTAACAAAACTGTTCGGATAGTCCGCGGTCTCGATATGTACGTCACCTTTCCCGATTACGCGAGTTTCCGAATTATTCGCAAGTTTCAGCGTTCCGTCTTTAGCACTCGCGTTTACGAAAACACTCTCATCGGAACACAAATGCGAGGTGCATCCAGAGTCTAAACACCAAAGATTGTTCGTACCTTTCGACTTTCGAGCATCACCGGTGAAATAGCAACAATGGGCCTCGTTCGACTTTTCTTTATCGTTATTCGCTTTCATATTCTTCTTTTGCCAACACTCGCTCTCTTCCCCCCCCCTTTTTGTGACAATAACCGCACTTGTACCGAACTTTCCCGTCCGTTTTCGTTTTGTATTGATTACTGTCATTCACGTCACAGCTGTTTCTGGAATCACTCGCGCCACCTTTGCCTTTTTGATGAAACCTACCGGACGATTTTTGATTCCGCGCCGCGAACATCACGGCGCCGCATCATAGATATAAAATAAAACGTTTTACATTTGAAAAATTTTGATTCGTATACAGTTGTGCAGAAATAAAGTTATTTTTTTCGAAAAAAAATAGTAACTAACACAACTTTGGTCGTTTATACTGCGGCCGCCATTTTTAATTTAAAAATTTGGGCATCAGATTCGTATTCAGCGATACCTAAACCTTTGGTGTACCAAGCTTCAATATTTTTAATTGTAACTTGACGCGGTTACAGATTTTTGACGCCGTTCTTGCCAAATTTCCCCACTGTGAGACGTATCCAGGTGACAAAAATAATTCGAGACAAAAGCAGTTTACGCGTGTACGCCCCATACGATATTTTTACTGTCAGGTATGAAGGCGTTGCTTTTTTATGACTGCTTCCGATCGGTATAGTGGGACTTGTTTTGATTGATTTTCATCATTATTTTAATATTTTTATTATAATTTGATTTAAGTTAATTTGTTCCTTATTAGTATTAACCTTTCATCGCAGTTACCTTAAGTAATACAGACAGCAGTACCGAACTTTTGGAATGGGCAAGTCGGGCCCCACCAGAGGGGGCTACGAAAGTTGTAGATAAATAGGGGCATCAAGCGCCCGACTTCCCGACTACAGAAAACTAATACCTTCTAATTAGGATGATAATGTAAAAAGCCATTGCAAATTGTATCAACATTGTAGGCTGTAGAACTTTTTGAAACAGAAAATTGCGTTTCGTCCCACTCTGCATCGCAATGACTTTTCACTTTCTCAAAATGAAGTTTCAAACTTTTTCTGGCCTCCTTGTAGTCAGTCATCTTTCCCGTATCTATAATTTTTCTATAAATGTTACATGTTGAAATAACTATAATGGACCAGATATTTATATATATATTATAAATGATAAAATATTATATTATATATCTATCTACGAGATCAGAAAACGATGGCGTCAACGTTCCACTCGATTAATATTTAAGCGAACACTGGATGTAATGTATTCAGTATTTTGTATTGAGACAGTTTGATAAAATGATTGCATTTGTTCCTTCGCAATACCTACGTTCTTTATGCGAAGCATAACAGGTTTCCGATCTTTGCTTATTTGTAAATAAAATACATGTAGGATTTTGTTACAGAACTGCTTCGAAAATACAGTACGTCGAAAAATAATTGCAATCGTTTTTTCGAAGACTGCGCGCCTCAGCATTATTCTTACGTGACCTTGTAGGTACACATTTGAAACAATTTTATAAAAAAAACGCCCTTAATGTTTTAACTGTAAAAGAAAATATAATAGTTATTAAAAATTGTATGCGATATACAGAAATAATCATGCACTGGTAACATACCGATTTGTACGTTCCTTTAATGGTAATTTAAGTATACTTATCGCGCGAAACGACGTTTGACTCTTTACTTATGTAGATTTTTTATGGAATGTAGCTTTAAAAATAAATCTGCGTTTGAAACATAAATGATCGTAATTCTTAAATTATAATTTGGTGTATGTTTTTCTTTTCTCAACTGAGCTTACAACATTTAAATAATAATTTTGGTTATATTTAATTTTATTTTTACGATGAGCAACCTGATTTTTCGTCAATCAGTTTTGTTGAATATTTCTTTGGAAGCAATTTTCTTTTAAAAGTCCATATAAATTGATAGATGTTATAATGCTATGTTATGCGTCAGACAAGTAAATAATAGATTATAAATAAAGTATAAAAATAATGAAAAATGGCATACTTCAAACCAAATAAAAATTTGGCCTAGAAAATGTCATTTTTCATTCTTTTTATACTTTATTTATAATCTTCTAAAAAAGCAATGTCAAGAAACAAAAATTATTATAATAATTTACAGAATCTATGGTAAGAGTTCAATGTTTTCTCACTTATTTTATTCTCTCACGTGATATTTTTTTATTTGCCAGAATAGTACTTCATTTTTTTCATGTTTGGTAAAAACAAGTATGTACAATTACATATATGCTTGTGTTAGCAGAATAATTTGTTTTAATCTACTTAGATCTTATAATTTTATATTTTAAATCTGGCTTATTCATTCATATATATGGATTTTGACAACTAATATCTGATTTTTCATTTTATTTACTCAGCTGCCACTAGACAAACAATTGGATGTCGGAACATCAGTGGATACACCTTTTTCCTCAACTTCTTCAATTTCTGCTATCTCACTACTTCAAGCTACCACGACCAATCTTGATCATATTCTAAGCTCTCTAAGTCTACCTTATCCAAAAAAAAAAAAAAAAAAAAATCACAAACGTAGCATCACTTTCTCCACACTTCCAGTATCTTCGAAAACTCATAATGTCGAAGACGCGTCACAGTCAAGCAGTAAATGGTCGCCTTGTATTTCAATAGAGCGTGCCGTAATCGTGCATGATATAACTAACAACCGGGACCAAACGCAATCTTTTAAGAAAGGCATAATCAAAAATCCTCTACCAAATATGCGCTCCCGTTTTCGCCTTCCTCCAACACCCTTGACCAGCCCTGAATACACTGGGGACAATACTTGGCTGTCTTTTAGCAACCGACAGATTGCACGCTCTGTTGATGGACTTATTCAGGTTGAGGTGGGTTTGGCCAGCATGTCTTAAATTACTAATAACCAGCTGCTTGCATCAAACATACAGGTATATGTAGTTGTAGTTTCTATTAGCATCAGAAAAGTTCAACTGATGCACAAGGTGGCACTCCGATCAGGTTATTCCGGCTTTTCCATTGGATTGAAGAAGGAGTAAAAATGATAAAAAGCTTCACGATATTTGCAAACATAAACAGGAAGATTCATGGAAACATGTAGTTTAATAATTATAAAATTGAGTTTTAGATGTATATTTCAAGCTATCAAATTCTATATTCTATTATTTATTTTTAAGGCTATTCATTTATTGTTAATGTTTAAAGAAATTTAATTGTTGTAAGTTGCAAGCCATTACAATTATTAATGAATAAAATATGAAATAATATTGTCATTGTCAATGATAAAAATTAGGGCGAACATAAAATCTGACTACAAATGAGTTGTTTACACTTTGGTGCTTCTGTAATTCGCAAGAGAAAAAAATGTATTAAATTACATATAAACAATTCTAAACCGAGCGCACGAAAAAATGCATTCCCTCCATTAAAAATAAAATTATTTTTACTCTTTTTTTTTAATGTAGTACAATGAACAAACCGGATTCCCGGATTGAAGCACCATCTCGTGGATTTTACTTTCAGGATGCTTAGAGATCCTCAAGGAAGAGTTGAGGCACGGGTTACTTAAATTCTTATTAGTGCTGCTGTACCATAACTAGTTAACCTTTTATTGATTCGGAATCATTCGAATTGGTGCGATTTTCAAATGACAATTTTAATTGCTTCAAGATTTAATACAGAATAGAAGCACCGATTATACGAACATTGTAAATTATTATGAAGGTAATAATATTTATTTTTAAATATGTATACTTTAAAATTGTTGTATAATCAAAGAAATAGTAAAAAATAATACATTTCAAACTTTTCGCATCCCATTAAAATATCAAGGTTCTGGTTCAGCCTCGACAATTAAAGGGGGAAACGTGTCTCAACTCTCTCTTAGGGCTCAGTTATACTCGAACGCAAAAGCAAACGCCTAGCTGTGTTCCAAGCGCTAACATAGGATCGAGCATAGCTTCATCCCATATTAGCACACTGGAACGCAGCTACGCGTTTGCTTTTGCGTTCTAGTATGCACGGGCCCTTGAAGATCTCTGTGGATGCTAAAAGAAAATAAAGACTGGAGGTGATGCAAGGGACTAATAGTGGCTCATTAAACCCATTACTAACGATAAAAACCTCAATGAGGGGTTAAAATTGTGTTAAGTTTAGTGTACGTGACTCTAAAGGAATTCCTTTAAATATCATGAAGCTTATTAAAGTACACTTGGTATCTCAAGAAATTCTCTAAAGTCTTGAAATCTAACATATTTAAGATGCGAGTGGTCCTGCATATGCTACGGTGTGAAGTCAGCTAAATTTGTCCTTACATTTTTCACGACATCTGTCTTTACCCCGCTTGTTAAATAGGTTGAAGTTTATCAATTTATGAAATTCATAGTAGAAATATTAGGTTAAGTTTCAATTAATTTAGATGTTGATTTAAACAATTTAGCTGTAAAATTAATTATTCTCTTATTGACATTAGTGACACAGGAGAAAAATCTGTAAATTATGTTAATGTAGGTAAGTGAAGAATTAAATTAGATTTATCAATAATAAATATAATTTAAACATGTATAATAATTATTCTAGACTAATTCTCCACTTGATAGTTTTAATTTCACAACAAATTTTGTTGACAAACTTCAAATTGTTTCCTAAGCGAGGAAAGTCTTAGAAAAAGTGGGGATTAATGTTGCTGTATTCACACTATCACCTGCGCACTGTTGGACACTTCTGACTTAACATATGGATTGCAAAGTGAAAATTAATTCATTCGTTTTGCGTTTCTCCTGCCACGCAGGCTCAAAACGCAATTTTTGCAGTGCAAACCAAACATATTAAAAGGATAATTGAAATCACTTGAATTGAGTTTTAAGAAAGTAAACATAATGAATAAAGTTCAATTTTTTAACGAGTTTATGATTAAGGTCATTCTTGATCAATTTCATTGTGCACAATTGAAGGCATTGTGTACATTTAACGTGATGCTTACTGAACTGGAAATATTTTTGTATAGCCATCGCCGACTCCATCTCCAACTTTACCGCCAGCTAAAATGTCGGTTAGTGACAGAAAAAGATTATTTGAAAGTGCCATGGAAGAGCATTTAAAACCTTCTCCGAAAACAGGTAAGAAATTGGCATAACACATTAAAGGTTATACACCGATGAATATTTGATCCACTGAAATACTAATGATACTTAACCCTAGACACACATTGTAACGCTGTACATTGGTACACGGTACACGCCGCATAATTTCCCCCTCTCTATTTAATAACTAAACTAGATTGTGGTAGCTGTGAGCTAATGTCATTGGATGTTGCTGATGAACAAGCACAGAAAGTGGTTCATCACCTAATTCTCAGACGCAGTGCATAGCGCGTCGAGTTTCGAGCCAGTGGCCAAGGGTTCGATTAGCGGAGTCGATTTTTACTCACACTGACACTCACTTGCTACTCACACTCGACAGTTCCCCCGTTCACTTCTCCAAATAGCGTAATCGAATGAACACCGACAAAAGTTTTTCATTTTTGTAGGATTTGTCCTAGAAATCGAGAATTGCTGTTTTTTTTTTTTTGAATAAGCTATCTTAAAACTCTGCTTGAGTATAACTAATACCATATGAGTCATATGAGCCATATCAATTTTTTCAGGTTTTTTTCACAATAATAAATATTTTTCGCTCAAGCATTGAGAAAATTTAAAGAACGTAAAAACAAACGTCTGTGCACTCTTCTGTTTTAAAAATGTTAATTCCTGTTTTCGAACGTATTTTTTTTAATTTTACAAAGAAGAAGAGTGCAGAGACGACCTTTTTCATGTTCTTTACCTATCTCTCAAGTTTGATGTGAAATATTTATTACTGCGAAGAAAATCTCTTAGAGAATCTAAAATGATTCATACGATAATTATCACATGTCCTTAAATTCTCATTTCTACATTTATTTGAAATGTTGATCTATACTTTGACCACGTAAAAAAGTGGTTTCTTAGTGAAACTAACCTATAAAAGTTGAAAACTTAGAAAAAATTATTACTATTTTGGTGGGTATTTATGTTACTGATGTCTCACTTAAATATTTAATATAATTGCCCATTACATTTTATTAATTTGTTTGTTGCAGAAAAGGTTTTTAGTTTTTTAAGTCAAGATGAAGTGGAGAAAATGAAGCAAGAAGAAGGTAAAAATCAATTAATACGCTATTCAGTTTCTGAACCTTTACTAGTCTTAGGCTAAACGTAGTCCTACTGGGTGGTAATTTTACAAAAAAAGGTTTTCCTGTTTTGTCAAATAGTAGATGAGTCGAAGGGGGTGAAATTTTGAAGTTTTTAGTGGATACCCTCTGCTGCGCGAATATTCGCTGCTTTCATACATAATTTTACCAAATATAGCCAGGGTGTTTTCAATAGATTTTTTCACGAACTTTCGATTGGTCATAAGCACTTTTTTAAAATTTCAAAATTTGACCCCGATTTATCGAAATCAAGAGAGGGTTCGAACGTTATATGACGCAAGGCGGAGAATACAGATGAGAGAAGGATGGGTAAGATAGAATCAAAAGTTTCTCGCTGACCCATCGCGCCTCTTCAACGATCTCCCTGTTTCTGTCAAAAATACACCCAAGTTCAACGAGGTAGAGGCATTTTGGGGAGTGGTACACAAGATCCCGAAGATATTGAAGTTAAAAGAAAATACTTGTAATACCATTCGCTTCAAGGAGTTTTGCGACGACCTTATAACATCTGAGGAAGAATGTCGATCAATCACTGCCGAAGAGGTGAAAAAAGCACTTAGGTGCACCAAGAACTTTTCCGCTGCAGAAATAGATGGTATCCAGAGCTTTTGGTGGAAGAAGTTTACTTCTACACATCAACGTTTGGCCCGCACATTCACCTTATATTTAAAGTTGGAAACGCCCATTCCGCATTGGCTGGTGTTAGGACCACGAAGTAATAATAAGGTGACCGATCTCCATATATAAGTTTTGACGGTGCAAACTGCGCCTTTATTGCCTTCCCGCATGCGCCACTACTTCAATTAAGGTGCAGATACCGCCGTCAAAACTCGAGTTGCATTGTACAGCATGATCGGTCGCCTTATTATTACTCCCTGGTTAGGACGCACTATACTCCTACCGAAAAAAAGCGGCTTACCTCAATCAAAGAACTACAGGTCAATAACTTGTTTGAAAGAATTGAGTCTGTGTGGAGAGAGATGTACGACAAACGATGCTCGAAAAAAGGAGTAGCAGGCTGCCGAGAGAACTTGCCAATTGACAGGTGCGTCTGCAAAGACGCAGCAGCCCACCAGAACCTCCTATCAGTGGCCTGGATTGACTACCGGAAAGCTTTCGATTCAACTTCTCATAGACTGATCATCTGTCTGTTGGGAAGCTTGAAGACTTATCCACACACAGTGAGATGCATACAGAGATTGAGGTCCCTTTGGAAAACTGGATTTACTATCTCATCTGGAAATTATCGTCTGACAACGAACAACGCCACCTTCCAGAGGGGCGTCTTTCAGTGCGATACCATGAGCCTTCTGCTTTTTTACATAACACTTCTGCCTCTGTATCGCACACTACGCAATTCTCCTGTATACCTCTGCGGCGACACTAATTATCGCGAGCATAAGGTAACTCATGTATTTTATATGGAAACACTATATGATTGGCAAAGGAGCGTTCCTTTACAAAGCCGCAGAGCAGACTGTCGAGACCCTTGACCTCAATTTTAACATCAGAAGTAAGGAAAGTGCATTACATTACTTCCGAGCGACTGGTGCAGAGCATGTCATAAACAAGCTAAGTTTATTGCGCAATATTATGCAGTCCAATTGGAAACGGTTCAGGCGGTCCCGACTTATTGCGCAGTTGAAAAGGTCGCTGTCCGTTAGCCTGCATACATGCATAAGTGTTTTTGTTGACGTACGACGTGAATGACATAAAATTTCCTGGAAATAGTACAATTTTCCAACAAAAAATCAATATAATAGAATCGAAAAACGACTTAAATATTGGGTGGAATAGTGAGTTTTGCAGCATGACATTGCGGTCATGGAAGGATAGGTGGAAATGTCAGTCGTCAGGAAGGTTAGTACATGGTACTGCAACTGCATACGCCTTTTTTGGAGAAAATCTTCTAAACGTAAAGGTAAGATATGAAGGTCTGAATAGTCATATTTTTCAAGTGTATAATGTATATTCTCAGTCGTGTCCCATTCTTTAGTTGTTTGACTGCCTATCAGTTTTACGAAATACAAGCAAGTGTCTGAAATTTGAGGTTAGATTGCCACTTACCTGAAATTCAGGATATTTTATTTTATTTTGTTAAATTGAAGGGACGTCAATCGACAAAAGAATGGAACATGACTGAGAAAATATATTCTACGGTTGAAAAATATTACTATACGTATATTTATGACTTAATTTTACGTTTAGAATATTTTCTCGAAAAAGTCGTATAACGTATTCCCATGACGTTAAGCTAAAATACTCAATTCAAAGCTTCCCGCTCTTCGTGCTTTTTTTTTAATTGGTCAGGCACTGGTGATTGCGTGACCGTACAACCCGTACGGGGACCGTGGTGGGAGGCGAAGGAACTGCGCCACTTGAAATAAGTGTGTTTAGGGGGGTTAAAATAGGTGAACTTTAAAATAGGCGATCTTTAAAATAGGCGATCTTTAATATAGGCCGAAGTTCACTGTATTTGAAAAAGGGAGTTTGGAGCGACTTCGCGACGTGGGCATCTTCACGGATTTAAGGCGCTTCTTCGAGCCTGGTTTTTAGCCCATGTATTCGTTTTGACATTAATCCCGCTAAACGGATGAATTGTTCAATGTAAGATTTGAACCACATAATCTGAAGGGTATAGTGCCTAACATTAATGGCTCTTTTTTTTAAATGGTCTTGTTTTTGTGTTTTTTTAATTAATCGAAAATATGTTTTATTTCTGCGCCTGTAAACGAGCAATCCGCCACCGGCAAAGTACCCTCGTTGAACCTAAAACAGGCGCTCTGCAAATGTATATAGAATTTACGATAATTCATCGTGACGGTTTTCAAGCATGCTGAACCCAGGGGGTCGCTCGTAAATCTTCCGCTCTTTCCATTGTTGCATCCTGAGACGAATCGAGCCGCTTGAACGAAATTGATAATTATTAAAATATGTATAAATTGAATTTTTATATGCTGCATTAGGTTCATTACATAATTACGAGACGATTAAAAAAAGATAGAAAAAAATCGGTTCACCCGTTTAATTTCTTTTGGGAGTTTTGGTAGTGTTGCATTTTATTCGAGATTACCTTCAATATTGAGAATGTTCACCAATCTTCCAAATCTTTTTTTCATTTTTTGTTTCAAATTATATCATCTTCAAATTTTATCAGCTAATTAAAATGTCATCGATTCGTGTTTTGCGCAATTTTCGATATTGTCACAGTATTCATTGTCGGTGGGTGATTTACTTTGGTCTTTATCGAAAAAAAACAGAGTCAAGGATGATTAATCAATTCATTGAATATTCAATTCGATTCATCGATTCTAATTGTTATAAACAAGTGATATTAACAAAATGTAAACATATCGCAAATATGGTATAATTTGTTCGTTTTATAAACAAATTATGTGAATAAATGCATAGTTGAGGCGTTCATTGGCAGAAAGTAATCGTTTTTCTTTTTTGGTAACTTTAAATTATATGAGTGGTAATATGTTATTATTAAGATTGGTC
>CAKNXH010059844.1:54173-86209 GCA_932178445.1 Andricus quercusramuli | reverse complement strand
AAAAATTCGTCTTTTTGGATGGAAAATTCAATTTTGTTCGTTCAAACTTATTTTTTGTTTAAAAATTAATATTTTGATCTTGAAAAGTCAACTGGAATCATTTCTGGATGAAAATTCAACTATTTTTTAAAATTTTGTTTTCTTTTTAATCCTAAAATCCTAATCCTAATCTTAAAAAATCCGCTTTGGTAGAAATTTCTTTTCTTTTTAATGAAAATACAACTTTTTGGTTAAAAAATGTTCTTCTTTGCTGAAAATTTCATTATTTTGTTGAAAATTTTTATGGCAGAAAAGACATTTTTCTGTTTAAAATAAAATAATAAATTTCAAAATTCTTCATTTGTATCTGAAACACTGTTTTATTCCGTTTATAAAAGCTTCTATGTTGAAAGTATTTCAAGATTAAAATTCTGGTATTTGAATATTAATGATAAAGAAAAATGAAAAATTAGATAAGGAAAGATAAGGGAATTTTGTAAATGAAGTTCTCGAGCCCCCTGCCTAATTCTAATAGCAATAACTATAGTAAAACATTCTCGGAAACTAAAATTTAGGTAGGGGGGGAGGGTAGAAATATTTTGTTACAGTTTGTTACAGGACGGGGGAGGGGGTCTCAATGAGGGCCTATACTCCGTTACGTAATTTAAGTACGGCCCCTATTCGGAAGCAGAGGTCCAAATAAACATTTTTCATTATTTTTAAGGTGTATTCAAAATAAAGCTCAATTCTATTAATTTGGCTTTTCATTTAATATTGGGTTATAATTATTTTGAAGGGTTTTAATTCCTTATAAAAAAGTAAATAATGTGGCTAGACTCGGGTAATTAATAGGGGCCAGACCGGGGACAGATCGGGCATTTGACCGGGCCCCTAGACATGGCTCCAAGGCGGCCACGTGTTTCATGATGAGTCTGGCCCTGACTCGATTTCCCCATCAGGGCCCGATATGAGCGAGTCTGGGCCCGGTCGGGGCCACGGCGAAATTTCTGCACGGGTAGCGTCGTTCTATTAAACTTTTCTATTTTTATAACCTTTCTTAATTATTATAGTGAAATATTATAAATTCATAAGTAAATTTACTTATTTGTTTCAAGCAATTAATTGTTTTCTTCCACTATTGAATTAAGGAATACATATCGCAACTTTACTGAATTAGCAATTTTTTACTAATCTTTGGTGGCTCACTTTTCGCGAATGAAATCTTCCAAAATATCACTAGTAAAATTACTAATTTTAGTTAAATTTTACTAATTTTGATTAAGAGATACCTCAAAAAGTTTTTTTTTATGATGAAAAAAGCTACACAATTAAAATACGAAGTGTCTCGTCGCACAGTGGGGAAAAAGTACATTTTTTGGTTCAAAATACGATTCCTGCTGAATCTGTGGATCGATTTAGATATTTTTTCTTTTTAGAAAAAAGCTGAGAAAATTCCGGAGAGAATTGTCGAGGCCGATTTTTAAAAAGATAGAGTAAAGATTTTCGCAATCAACTCAGTTTGATAGTGCATCATTACTAGAAGATTATCCAATAGTGAGCAATAAACAAAAAAATTTGTTAATAAACAAATAATTTCTTACAAGTTCATTTTCGCGATTTTCATTATTTTCATATTATTTTTCCTCATCTTGTAAGTAGTTCATCGCAAAACATCACTATGATGGAAACATTTCGTATTTAAATGATAATTAACAATAATATAAACAAATTTCGTTAAAAAATGTGCACTTTGGGTGTGTTTAAAAAAAAACACCGTTTTTCAGTCTGTACTTATAATTACCCGTGCAGAAATTTCGCCGTGGCCCCGACCGGGCCCAGACTCGTTCATATCGGGCCCTGATGTGGAAATCGAGTCAGGGCCAGACTCATCATGAAACACGTAGCCACCTCGGAGCCATGTCTAGGGGCCCGATCAAACGCCCGATCTGTCCCCGGTCTGGCCCCTATTATTTACCCGAGTCTAGCCATATTATTTACTTTTCTAGTAGAAATCAAAATCCTTCAAAACAATTATAACAGAATATTAAATGAAAAGCCAAATTGATAGGATTGAGTTTTATTTTAGCTACACGTTAAAAATAATTAAAAATGGTTATTTGGACCTCTGCTTCCGATTACCGTCCCAGTCTTTTGCATTCCAGAAGACGTTGCTCATGTGGGACAGCACATCCTCTTCGGTTGCATTGAATTTGTCAAAATTATATTTCTTCATTTCAATCCACAAATATTATCCCTTACCCCGTCACTGGAGCGATAACATGCATAACTTTAAACGTAGAATCCAAAATATAACCTCAAAATTGCAACTACTTGTTTTACAAAAAAACGCTTCCGAGCGAAAAAATATCAAATAATAATTTTTTTGACTAAAATGAGGAAATCGAGTGTTTAGGTTAGAACTTGGATCCAGTATAATACAATTAAATATATCACAAAATGAAATAATTCCATAAAAAATGTAATACCATAAAAGACTTACCTTCGTTGCTTTCGTTTTCATCGCGTAAATACGGAATTTTGCTGATGGCACGATGCTTGCGAACTCGCGGTGTGCTCCTCAATTTTGGCATTTATTATTAATGTGTTAAAAATATATTATACGGACGATCACTCTCAGCACATTTGCAACACAACACCATGAAGGAAAACAAAAATTAAGGTTATGTTCGTGGTTATATTACATCTAGTGCATATGGGTCAAGATGGCGCTGCGAAGAGCCCATATGACGTCACATTTCATAGCCCGGTCTGGTACGAGTCAGGGCCACAGAATTCTTCCTATCGGGACCAGATAGTACACATCGGATCAGGCCCTAGTCGGTAATCGGTAATATATATGGCGATTTCTGCACGGGTAAATATAGAAGCCCCTCTATAAATTGGAATACTTTTTCCGTGTAGGTCGTGGTCCGCGACCTTGAAATTACCGAACTCCTGCGTGTTTTTCATCGTAGTGGCAGCCTGTGAAATATCCGGTCTTCCACTTTGTTTTCAATGAACTTAAATTCCGGAAATTTTCAAGATTCCTGCTAAGAAAATTATTGCCTTGTTTAAGAATACTTTCTGATTTTTTTTTAATTCACATAGAAAAAGTTATAAAGTATTTATAAAAAAAGTAGGTCAGTGATGATTAATGATTTTTTCTCTTATCCGCCACTGCGGAACAAATTCGGTAATTCCTCAAGTATACATTTTTTTCGTATGCGCAATATTTCTTTGTACTATAATTTAGGGCTCACTTAGGGCTTTCAAAATATGAAAAGCAAATTTTTCAGGTATTTGTTTAAACAATTTTGTTTAAACTATTTGTGAAACCAACGAGAAGACAACTTCCACTATCCAGTATAATTTCAGGTTCGTTTAAGTCTCTCAAGACATACAACATCGTTGAATTTTTTTGCAAATTATTTGTTTAAACAATCAAATTATGAGAGAGAAGATATCTAAGATTCTAGTAGCAATGATTCAATTTTATAGTCTACTCATTATCAAATTATTAAAAATATTTACAACTGCAAAGAATAATAATCTTGGATCCAAGTAGTGGTTTTTCTGACCACCTACAAAAATTGACGATAAATTCACATTCGTATCTCTTGCAACAAAAATTAAGGACAATTTGAAACGCTTTAAAAAATTATGAAATATATTTCTAAATATTAAAGTGATTAGGCTTTTCTCTGATTCAAGTTGAAGGAATTTTATGATCGCTATGTTAGCCTTTCTTTTTACTATACATAGATTCTAACAATAACCAACAAAAGTAAATTCTCTGAAATATTCACAAATTTTAGCTGCAACACAGATTTGCTGTTTCTTTTGGTTTTTTGACTGGCCGAAAAACTTCATTTTCAAAATCCCCTGACTTTTCCCACATTTTCCCCTGACCAATTTTTCATTTTCCCTGACCATTAAGATTCAAAGGTCAGAATTTTAATCTTGTAACATTTTTAACAAAGAATCTTTTATAAACGTAATACAATAATTTCAGATTAAAATTTCAAATTTATTTATTTACCCCACCCCCAAATTTCTACCATAATAGATGAGTTTTCCATCCAAAGAACGTATTTTCAACAAAACGTTCGAATATTAAAAAAAAAAAAGATGACTTTTTAACAAATTAGTTAAATTTTTAACCAACTTGTTGCAACTCCAACCTACAAGGATGAATTTTCAACCAAAAAAGGTCGAATTTTCAAAAAAACAAACATCAATCTTCAACCAAAAACCTGATACATTTCTTGACAAAATAAATAAATTTTCAACCATGGAGTTCAATTTTCAAAATAATAATTAAATTTCCAAAAAATATCTGAATTTTTAATCACATAGTTGAACTTTTATCAAAAGAGATGAGTTTTAAAACCAAAAATAAGAATTTTCAAACAAGAAGATTAATTGTCTACCGAATGGCACAAATTTTAAAGAAAATATATATGGATTTTCAACTAAAAAAGATCAATTTCAACCAAAAAAGGATTATTTACATTATTTCCAGTAAAAAAATTAATTTTCAACGAGAAAAAACGAATTTTCAACAAAATAGTCCAATTTTCAAACAAAGACATAAATTTTCAACTTAAATGACGACTTTTTCAAACAAAAATGATTTTTTGAACCAAATAATTGATTATTCAGTCAAGAAAGAAAATAATTTTATCCAAATTCTTGGACTTTCAAGCGAAAACCCGTGCAGAAATTGCCCAATTTGGTCCCGATTTCCGATGTGGCCCCGATCGGGTTTGCCACATTGTGGTTGTCGCATGGCTACTCTTGTGGTTCGGGTCGGAACCACATATCGAGAAAATACCAGCTGTAAATTGCAGCGCCATCTGCTGTGCCGACCGCCTGATATATCTGATGTTTTATTTTATATTTTCCACAATACGGTTTGGTTTTGAGTGTAATGTGATTTCAAAAATAATTAAAATGCCAAAAACAAAAAGTACCTTATGGGTACGGAAATATAGGTCAATTGCTGTCATTCCCTAGTGCGCAATGAGGATGAAGGTAAGTAGATTTATTAAAATCGGTCGACCAAACCTAACCTCAAAATAAATTGAGAATAATAAGTTAAGAAAACCATATGAACATTAATTTAAAAGTACGAACGTTAGCAGAGGTTATGTTTGTGATTTCACAAACTCATCCTTTCGATTGTTTGGACAAGAAGGCAACTTTGTACAGGGTTAGACAGCAAAGCCACGTGTAGCCATGTGATTCATTCGCTTAAGTTTATGTTAATTAATTATGCTAATAATTCTAGTATAACCTGGTACACGAAAATAAGTTTACAATGAACCTATGAGTAAAATAAACCTTTCAACGACAGTGAAACGTTCGTGTAAGTACGTCTCAATTGGTACTTTCTCTCTTTCAAATTTCCGACAGTGCAATCGAGAAAATTCACTTAATTTGAACAAATTTTTGTTTTGCTTGTTGCACAAATAACGCTTGGATATTTAACCGATCCAACATTCTTCAGTATGCTATTATTGTGATAATTACGACAATTTCTATCTACAACATTAGTGTATTGCAAAGGTACGGATAGTTGCTTCAGAATTTTCAGTGTCATAACCTCACTTTGCTAGTCTTTTTTGCATGAACAGGACTACAAAATGCTGAACACCTGTTTAATTTATATTAAGTTGGACTGAAAAATATGAAAAATGTTCTGTTTTGATTTTCTAATATTTTTCAATAAAGTATAAAGTTCTCAATTTATTGTTTATTTATTACTGCAAGAAAATTTAAATAATAGTATGGCTAAACATAAACAAATAAAAGGGCGCTGCTCTGGGCCAGATCCGACCGTCCTTATGGATGCCCAGTCTGGCCCTGATCAGGCTAGGCGTTTCATTTCGAATCTGGCGCTGGAAGGATCGCCCGACTGGGCCCACATTCTGCCACATCTGGGCCCGACCCGCGCCACGCCGAAATTTCTGCACGGGAAGACGAATCTTCCACAAACATTTTTTAACTTTTAATCAAAAACAGTTGGATTCAATCAAAAAGTAAGAAGTTTTAACCAAATAGTTGAATCTTCAACCAAAGAGTATTAATTCCCAACCTAACAGTTTCATTTTTATCCAAAAAGAATAAATTTCTACGAAACACATGAATTTTTAAACCAAAAGGACGAATTAAAAAAAATAGTTGAAGTTTCAACCAAGACAGATTTTAGTTGAATTTTCAATGCCGAAATATGAATTTTCAACAAAAAGGTTATTTTCTACCAAAATAGTTGAATTTTCAGCCCAAAAATACGAATAATCAACTAAATAGTTGCATTCTCAACCAAAAGGATGACTTTTTAACAAAATGTCAGAAGAATGCAACTGTAAAAAAAAGAAATATAAATACAAAAAAAAAACACTGACAAGAATACTATATATGAGGCTGGCCACAAGACTCCATTTTCAAAATTCCCTGGCCAATATTCAAAGACCAGAATCTTAATCTTGTAACATTTTTAACATAGAATCTTTTATAAACCTAATAAAACAATTGTGAATTAAAATTGAAAAATTGCTAATATATTATCCTTGATAATTATTCAAAAGACCTCTTATAGAAATTCCCTTACATTTGGGAGATTTATTCCAAAGTCCTTGACTTTTCTCTGACTTTCCCTGACTTTCCCACACAAATAAAATTTTCTGACTTTTCCCTGATTCCCAGGTTATCCCTGACCTACGGCTGACATGGTTTTTATATAATGTTGTTTCTTATGATTATGATAATTTCCATTTTAAAAAATTAGCACACATACGTACAAAAAATTATTGCAAAATTAAATAAAAATTCTTAAAAAACATCAAAAACTTGACTCTTGGTTCACGCAGTCTTATCTCTGTGAAATATCTTTATTTGTGATTCATAAGATTACTCCTTCCATGTAATTTTGAACTGATAAACCTTATCATCTTCGTGAGTGGATCAATAAATCGAGTTTAAGGTTTAGTCCATGATTGCATCGAGAATAATGATCATTCCAATAACTAAAGTTTTTCTAAATACACAACAAAAAAATGTAACCGAAGTCTCGAAAACGTGTCGCTAAGTTTCAAAGTTTAGTGAATCATTTATTTTGGAATTTAATTTGTTACTTATTTGGACAGCGAATTTTCGTTAAGTGGGATATTTTCCTCAAATTTGGGGAAAATGAAGAAACGAAAGCGAGTTGTGTTCATTCAAGTTACAGCTGCTCTCTCAATTTTAGCCCTAATCGTTCTTTGCTTGTCCCTGGGGACAGATGAGTGGATCACAGGATCGGCTTCTGTCGTCGATACTTCAAAAGACATTGGAGACTCGGAAATTAATCATGGATTATTTACAGGCACCCTCATAAGGAAGCCTGTTGAGACTCCGAAAAAATACGATATTTACAGTAAATAATCCGACCTAATTTCTCTAAATAATTAGATAATCATAAAACATTTTAATATGATTATGTCTGTAATTTTTCTAAGCAAATGAACAATTCAGAAGTAAGAAATCAATACATTTTAGATGCATTATTTTAATTATACCTTATATATTTTGATACGAACTTTCAATTTTGTTTTCTAAGTTTGTATAACATTTTCAAATATAATTAAGCCGACTTTATTTTTAGTTTCATGTATTTGGGCATCAAACTCGTGCGCATGGAGTTGTCTGTCAGATTCGTCATCCAGAGAAAATGAAGTCGAATTACTTTTTACTGGAGAGAGACCAAATTTTTCTTGTTTATCGCCAACAAAAAATGCTATAAATTTAGATTCACGAACTAAACGTGACAATGGTGAGATTATTTTTTAGGTCATGTCTATTCTTCTCTCTTTCTTTTTAAGTTTTTGACGTTACATAATATTTTAATAATCTCCAACTTAAAATGATTATTCCATTATTTAAATATTAGAATTTTTATTTCTTTAGAAACTAATGATAATTCCGATACTTTGGTATTCGTTGATGCGGGCGCATGGCTCAGTACTGTTATTATCATGTTTTTGCAACTTATCGCCGTCATAATAATGTGTGCCTTAGGAATTCTCAACTCTCTAAAAAGCCCGGCAGAAACATTGTTAAATATTCAGGTAAGAATATTTCCATTTCAAATAAAAATATGGGAAGAGAATTATGAAATAATTTTCTATATGCACTTTTGAATTTTGTGACAAGGGAGACTTTTTTTAAATTTGTTATCAGAGAAAGAGGAAAATTTCTTTACTTAAGAGGGAAAGCAGACTTTTATCTTTGGAATAAAGTCTTATTTTATTCTAATTTCAGGGATCACAGCGATTCAGTAGTTCAATTTTTGGTAAAAAGGTTTTTTTTCGCAAAAGGGGATTAAAAGGGATTTTATTTATTATAAAAAACTTGTTATATCACATAGATATATATATATATATATATATATATATATATATATATATAGCTAGCCATTTTGTGTTACCATTTTTTTAGCTAGCTTCAAAACATTTGTTGAACACTTCAGGACTTTTTATTCATAAAAATACTTTAGAAAAAAATTCAAGAAGATCAAAGATTCAAAAATAGATAAACAGCAGAATTTCAAAATTCTCATGTTTAAATTTTTTCAAATGTATTTTTGTCAGTAGATAGATTTTGATTCCTTACTCATCAATTTTTCTGAGTTGTCCAAAGTATTTTTCTAAGTCAGCTATATAGAAAGAAAAAATTTGAAAACACACAAAAAGGACTATTTGAAAAACCTCATTTTTCTGTTTTTGTTTCCTTGGGCATTTAAATTTGTTTCTAATATATATTCTTATTATTTGCAAGTTTTCAGATCTTTAAAAAATTGTATGCATGTTGAAAAAGGATTATCGTGTACAAAATATGAATTAAAAAAAATTATTATTCACGAAAATAAGAAAATTATGAAGATAAAATTTTTTTTAAATACGCAGTTTTCTAACTTCTAAAAGCAAGCCATATATACAACAATCAATTCTAATTAATTATTCTCTATTATAATGAAGTATAATTTATTTGGAGCCTCTATAGAGGGTCCTAATATACGCTACTTTTTTCATAATAATTACGATTTCCAAAATTTTGTTTCTACAACCACAACTAACATATTATTTTCTGATACGCCGTTTTTAATTATTTGATTAAATATTTCAAAAGTATCAAAAATTAATAAAAATTCCTATTAATTTATTGCAGGCTTCACTCTCTTTCCTCCCTTTACCAAATTTTTCTGGATTTTCCACTTAAATGCAAAATGAATTAATAGAACCCAGTAAGGAAATTCAAATTTTTTTTTGGAGAGAACTAAAATAAAAAAAAAAAATAATTATTTTGATGTAAGCTCACAATTTCGGGTTGAAAATTCGCCCTTCTGGCTTGAAAATTAAAATTCAGCGATTTGCTTGAAATTTGTTTTCTTTTTTGACTGGGAAATCTTATTTGGTTGAAAATTCGTCTGTTTGGTTTAAGAATTCATAAATTTTATTGATTTTTTTGGTGACTGATTGAACTGTTTTTTAATTGTAACTAAAAATATGTTTTGGTTGAAATATAAACCATTACATTTCTTGTTAACAATCAACCTTTTTTGATTAAACATCTATCATTTTAGTTGAAAATTCATCTGTTTGATTGAAAGTGTACCTATTTTGTTGAATATTCGTTTTTTTTGTCAAATTCAACTTTTTTAAATTAAAAATTAAAATCTTTTTTGGTTGAAATATCAACTATTACATTTTTTATTAAGAAATCATATTTTTCGGTTCAAAATTTTAATATTTGGTTAAAAAGTTATTATTTTGTTGAAAATTCCACTATTTTGATAAGAAGCCATAGGTTTTTAACGAAAATTCGTCTTTTTGAGTTGAAAATAACTCTTTTGTTGAAAATTCATTATTTCGCGTTGAAAATTAAAGCGCTTGGTAGAAAATTCGTCTTTTTAGTTACATTCAATTATTTGTGATTTAAAATTATAATCTGCTTTGGATAAAGTATCAACTATTACATTTTTTGTTGAGAATTCATCCTTTTTGGTTACATATTTTAATATTTGGTTAAAAAGTTATTATTTTGTTGGAAATTCTATTTCGTTGAAAAGTCATGCTTTTTTGATGAAAATTGTTCTTTTTGGAATGAAAGAGAACTCTTTTGTTGTAAATTAATGATTTCGGGTTAAAAATTATAGGGTTTCGTACAAAATTTGTCTTTTTGGTTAAATTCAACTGTTTGTGATTAAAAATCAAAATCTGACTTAGTTGAAATATGAAATATTACTTTTTTCGTTGAGAATTCATCGGTTTGGTTTAAAATTTTATTATATGGTTGAAAAGTGACTTATTTATTTAAAAAGGAATTCATTTTGGTTTCAAATTCAATATTTTTAAATATATTGGTTCAAAATAAAATATTTCGGTTTAACAATTAAACCGTTTGGTAGAAAATTCGTATTTTTGGGTTCAACAATTTAGGGGAAAATTCAACTATTTGGTTGAAAATTTAACTATCTTGTAGAAGATGTCTTTTTGGCTCAAAAATTCAACCATTTTTTTCACTTAAAAATATTTTAGGTTGAAGATTCATCTCTTTGGTAAAACCAGGATGAAAATTCACATTTTTGGGATAAAAATTGAAATATTTTGTAGCAAATTCGTATTTTTGGATTGAAAATTTCACAATTTGGTAGAAAATTGAATAATTCCTTAGAAAAGTTAACTCTCTAGTTGGAAAATAACTTTTTTGTGGAAAATTGATATTTTCGGATTGAAATTCAACTGTTTTGTAGAAAACTCGTATTTTTGGCTTCAAAAATGTAGGGAAAATTCAACTATTTGGTTTAAAATTTAACTATCTTGTAGAAGATTTGTCTTTTTTGGCTCGAAAATTCAACAATTTTTTTCACTTAAAAATATCTTACGTTGAAGATTCATCTCTTTGGTTATATTTGGTTGAAAATTCACATTCTCGGGGTAAAAATTGAACTATTTTGTAGCAAATTCGTATTTTTTTATTAAAAATTTCACAATAATTTGGTAGAAAATTGAACAGTCTCTTAGGAAATTCAACTCTCTAGTTGAAAAATAACTTTTTTGTTGAAGATTGATATTTTCGGATTAAAAGTTATACTGTTTTGTAGAAAATTCGTATTTTTAGCTTGAATTCAACTGTTTGTGATTTGAAATAAAAATATTTTTGGGTTTCAAAATCAACTATTACAATTTTTCGCTGAGAATTCCTATTTTTTGGTGGAAAATTCAACTCTGGTTAAAAGCTCGCCTTTATTGTTAGAAAATTAATCTTCTTAGTTAAAAATTACCTTTTTGGTTGTAAATTCAACTACTTGTTTAAAAATTGATCTATTTTGTGGAAAATGCAAAATTTCTACTTGAAATACTAGGAATTTAAAGAGATATTAATTGATAATAATATTAGTACCTACATTCACTTTCTTTAAAAAAATATATTTCCATATTTTCGTGAAAAATCTCCTTATTTCCCCTGTTTTTATATTATTTTGGCCTAAGAAGCCTGTTACCTCTATAAAGATGTTTTTGATTTTCATCTACAAAATTTTTTCATCTTTCGGGCTTAGTTGGGAAATATTTAAAATTGGTATAATCAAATATGAATCGCTTCCAAAACGTCTTGCTTTCTAACTTCTAGAATTTCTATTTATGATTCTTAAAAAATGAAACTAAACCTCTTTAAAAAAAGAGAGAGAAGAGAAAATTTTGGTCCAAATTTTCGATTTGAGGGATTTTAGGACCTTTTAAAATTCTAGGAGGAAAAAGGGGGTTAGGTAAAAAAAGGGACGGGCTGTGATCCTTGTAATTTTGAAAAAATTACAAAGCTTTGTAAATTTGTAGAGCTTACGAGAGCTTACTGAAGAGTCAAGCATAATTAGAAATAAAGGCAATTATGGTCTGCTTGTAGTCTAATCGAAGCATAATGTAAGTAGTGTAATAATAATGGAATTCCTTGCAGGGTATTTACCTGGTAGCTTGCATCGCTATTGGGCTTAATTTAACCAGCCTAATAATTTATGGTTGTCATTATAGCTTCGTAACGTGGTACAACATAGCTATTCGCGATACTATCACGGGAGAATACACTTCTAGTGCCTATTTAGGATACTCGTATTGGTAAGCAAGATTATAATCACTTCCCGTTGTCTACAATAATTTTCCGCATACGCCCGCAATTATTGGAAAAGATCATCAATTAATGTTATTTTATAACCTAAAGTTAAAACATTAAATATTGCAAATGTAAACAATTTAAAAATCCATTATAAAACAAATCCTTGACTATTAAGAGTTTTTCACATTTTTCAAACAATAACACAGCCACACAAAAAAAAATCTTTTTCCGGATCTGGCGGTCAGACCATGCTTACTATATGTTTTTGGGGTCGCTTAATCTGAATCCAAGGTCCGAAAAACTCCAGCACGTCAGGGTTCTGAGATAACCTCAAAAAATCTAATGAAAAATCTTTTTCCGGGCCTGGAGGTCAGACCATGTTTGCTATATGTTTTCAGGGTCACTGCTTTAGAATCCGAGGTCCAAAAAACCCCAGCTCGTTAGAGTTTTGAGATAACCTCAAAAAACCTCATACATTTTTTTTCGAGTCCGGAGGAGACCATTTTTATTATATGCTTTTGGGGTCGCTGAAAAAACGGTCTCTTTTTCGCGTCCCTGACGTGCTGGAGTTTTTGGCACTACAGATTCGAATTCAGCGACCCCAAAAACATATAGTAAACATGCTCTGACCCCCGGACTAGGAAAAAAAGTTTTATGAGGTTTTTTGAGGTTATGTTAAAACCCTGACTTGCTGGGATTTTTTGGACCTCTGATTCAGATTCAGCGACCCCAAAAACATGTAAAAATCATGGTCCAACCTCCAGACCCGGAAAAAGATTTTTTATTATGTTTTTTTAGGTTATGTCAGAACGCTGACGTTCTGGGAGGTTTCGGACCTCGGATTCGGATTCAGCGACCCCAAAAAACAAATATATTAAACATCGTCTGATCTCCATACCGGGAAAAAGATTTTTTATGAGGTTTTTTGAGGTATGTCAGAACTCTGACCTGCTGGGGTTTTTTAGACTTCGGATTCGGATTCAGCGACCCCAAAAACATATAGTAAACATGGTCTGACCTCCAGACCCGCAAAAAGATTTTTTATTAGGTTTTTTGAGCTTATCTCAGAACCCTGACGTGCTAGAGTTTTTCGGACCTCGGATTCAGATTCAGCGACCCCAAAAACATATAGTAAGCATAGTCTGACCGCCAGATCCGGAAAAAGATTTTTTTTGTGTGGCTCTGTAATTTATAATTTCGAATTGAAAGCACTTGAAATTTGAAAAAAAAAATTTTGAATTGCAAACGTGCCAAATCAAACCATTTTACAAGTAGATTAAATCAAATTTGGGAAAAGGACATGGAAAGTGTTTGAAATTGACAAATTTGAAATTAGAGGTTCTCAAAATTAAAACATTTTAGAAGAAAAATTCTTTAATTGGAAAATTCCATTAGAATGATTAACTTTGAATTAAAGAATTTTGAAATTAAATAATTTCAGATTTAAATTTCGGAAATAGGACAATTTGGAAATATTCAAAATTGAATAATTCCAGATTAGAATTTTTTAAACTGGCTCTTTTAAATTTCAAAGGGATTGGAATTGTATAATTTCTAATTAAAAGCATTCAAAAAAATATTATTTAACATTAAAATTGATAAGACAAATTTTTTTTAAGATCAAAAAATAAACTCACCGTCAGTCTCACAGGTTCAAAATGGAATAATTTTGAATTATGAACCTTAAAAAATGAATTATTCCAAAAACACGTTCTAAATAAAGTAATTTTGAATGGGAAAATTTAAAAACTAAAATTTACAGAAGAGAAAAAATTGAAAATTCGGAACTAAAACTGTAATCACTCAAAATTGAAAAAATTATTAAATTACTGAGGTATAAATTTCAGATAGTTTTTGACCTTTTGTGGTTTGAAACAACAGAATTTCTTATTTTAAATCGTTTTGTGCAGCGATACGCCCGTGATTATTTGGAAAAGATCAATTAATATTATTTTCAAATCTAGAATTAAAACACTAAAATTGGCAAGCCTTCAATATTGAATAAAACGTGAGCAGTTCTCAACCCTGGATTTTCATCTCCTAACATTAGAAATATAAACAATTTAAAAATCCATTATTAAACCAATTTTTCAATATAAAAAGTTTTTCAAATTTTTGAAACAATAATTAATAATTTCGAATTGAAAGCGCTTGAAATTTCAAAAAATTTAACGATTCTGAATTAAAACCGTTCCAGGCCAAACAGTTTTAGATCAAGTAAACCTTCGGAAAAAGAAATGGAAAGTGTTTTTTTTTTTCAGAATAAAATTTCTTCAATTGTACAATTTCATTAGAATGATTAATTTTGAATTGAAGAATCTTGAAAGTGAATAATTTCAGATATAAATTTCGGAAATAGGACAATTTCAGAATGTTCAGAGTTAAATAATATCAGGTTAGAATTTAAAAAAATATCATTAAAAATATAATTTACTATTTAAATGAATAATGAATCCTTTAAAATTGAATTATTCTAAAATAACGTTCAAAATGAGGTCCTCGAAAAAAATTGACTGATTTTGAATCAAAAGCTCTCAAAATGGAAGATTTTTAGAAAAAAAAATTTTGAAATTGGACAATTTTATTATAATTATTGGTTCTGAATTGCGGAATCTCGAAATTGAGTGATTTCAGATTTAAATTTCAGAATTATGAAATTTCAAAAGGTTCAAAATAATTATTGAATAATTACAGATGAGAATTTTGAGAACAGGATCTTTTAATTTTCAAACGAATCAGAATGGTATAATTTCTAATTAAAAGCAGCACAAAAATAATGTAAAATTAATATTAATTAGACAAATTTGTCTAAGATCAAAAAATAAAGTCACCCTCATTGTCACTGTTCAAACAGGAATTTTTTTGAATTACATATAATATACCTTTAAAATTGAATTTTTCTTCTTAAAAAACGTTAAAAGTACCAATTTTAAGATATTACATTGAAATTAAAAAATTAAGAAAAAAGAACATACGAATCAAGATCGCTATGATTCCAATTTTTGAATTATTTTCATTTTCCGGGTTCAGTTTGAAATGTTAAATATTTTGCAACACTTTCGAAGTAAGGAGAGTTCTAAAATCTTCTCATTTTTAAGGCTTGAATTTAAACAATTATTTTCTTAATTTTTCATTGTTTTGAATTTATTCTGGAGGAATTTAATTCCATTATCAAGTCTTTCAATTTGATACTTTACGATTTCGAAGAATTTAAGAAAAAAAAGGAAATTTACTATGTTTAAAATTCAAACCAAACAACTTGGAATATTTTAATCCAAATATATTTAAAACCAAACAATTCAGAATAATTAAATCTAACATTGTTAAGTATAAAAGTGACCATCAAGGCTTCCAATATCAAATTTTGCAATTTGGCAAAATTTAATAGTGAAGTTTTTCTGACATTTTTAATATTTGAAACTATTATCGATTCAGAATGTTTTTAGTTTAAAATTGTTGAATCATTAAGGCTATCAATTAAAAATTGTTATACGACATTGACAATCAAATTCTCAATATAAATATAAAATATTTCACTGTGGCCTCTAAAAACAAAAACAAATTTCTGGTATATCCCCGGTTATCAAATATTTTTTCCAGGTCATTAGTGATGGTTATGTTCAATTGGAAAAGCTTGCAAACCCCTATCGGTTCTGTAGTAAAAAGAACATTTTTGAAATTGATATTAAAAGAGTTATAAATCGTTGAAGAAGATAGTATCCGCTCGAAACCTACTGAGTTAATGTTTATTTTTGCGGATGAATAATAAAATGTTGATTTTTAACCTGAAGGTATTGAAAGAAAAAACCGAAGCATTTTTTTCAGTAGAAACAAAGAATCCTTAAATAAAAAAAGTCAAATTTATTTTTGACCTCCACTTTTGAACCTCTGTTTTGGAAGAAAAAAGATATCATGGCAAAAAAATGGTAAAAAGACTTTAGTTTCAAAGCCTCAAAAATTAAACTGTTTTACAGGTGCGCATTCTAAACTATAATATGATTGATAAGTCTCACATCATGTAGTATCAAGTAACATTCAAAGGATAAGATAGATTTCTTTACTAAAAAATGTGGTTTCTGTAAAAAAAAATCACTGCCATTTTCACAGTTAAAGAATAGGTAAACAGGTAAAAAAATTTAAATATTGTGAACCTTTAAAGTTGAATTATTATAAAAATGTTGAAAATTAGATAATTTCTAATGAAACTTTCAAAATTATTCAATTCAAACTTGAAACGTTAAAAAATAAACAATTTCGAAACTTCAATGAAAAATTGAAGCATTCTTAGATTAGGATCTGGAAACTAAGTCGTCCAAAATGATTAGTTTTCGAATTGTGCATCATGATTTCAAACCTCAATAATTGTAATAATAGAATAAATGAATGGTAGATTATTGTATATAATTTTTTATTTATTATGAATTGAAAACTTATATTTTTATTCGAAGCCACCATGTTATGAGCCTATAATGCCTCTAGAAAAGTGAGCGTTAGATAGCCCTTGACCGAAAAGTATCAGCTACTGACAGTTTTTTAGTTCGAAACGTCGCCGCACTGACGGTTTATTAGTTCCACAAATGGCCACTGCATAGCGCACAATGTATTCTCTACCCGTAAACATACAAACAAACACACACACACATATATATATATATACACAAACATCTACCTCGCATCGAACCAATTTCAAAATTTAGCGCCATAAGAGATTACCAATCACAACCCAAACAGCTTACTCCCACCTCAATCATATGTTTTCATCAAGAATAGCCACCCCTCAGAACATAGCTGAAGAATTAAAAGAAGTAAAACAAGATTTACTACCCAAAAAATCTAAGGATATATATAAGTTAAACTTCGAGAAATTTGACAAATGGAGAAAACAAAACTGAAGAATCCTCGAACACAATGATCAGCATCATTATCAAAAAACATTCCCTTCATAGGACGTTCTCGCACCATTTCGATAAGGGGCTATCCAACGCACACTTTTCTGGGGGCTCTACAGGCTCATAACATGGTGGTTTCGGATAAAATATCTTACATCACTCGTGGGGCTACACATGTCTTCACTCGTCCTGCGAACATTGACCTCCCAGCGGCAAAGACGTGCCTTACCATACTTGTGATGTAATATACTATTAATTTCCCATATTGTTTGCATTAATGCTTGATTATTATTATTATTATTATACCATTAGGTTATTTCCCTATTGTCTATTTCTAAAATGCATGTAGACATATTAGTAAATATACCTATATATTATAAAACATTAAATTTTACAGGATTTTACTACTTCCGCTCTGCCTTTATGGAATATGCATCGCTTTACTTTTATGGCGTGAGAGAATTGTGAATCGCGAACCCATAGGAACAACGATTGATATCGAGAATGCAGCAGATTCTACTGTAGTGCTTTTCTGATTTTATAATTGAACATTGAGAATAATTTTATCATTGATTATCTGCTAAGTTTTCGTTGAAAACTTTTAAGAATTTGAGAAATGAAATTCGAGCAAGAATACCTGTAAACGCAATAAACCAAATTTCAGATTTACTTATTTTAACCAAAAGAAAAAACTTCCTCATAATAAAAGATGCATTTTTAATCTAGAAGGACGAGTTTTCCACAAAACAGTTAAATTTTCGTCCAAAAAGATGGCATCTTTCAAAAAAATGCTTGAATTTTCAAATAAACATTTAAGTTTTTCAACAGAACAGTTTAATTTTCTACCTACCAAACAGTAGAATTTTTTAATAAAAAAAGGTTAAGTTTAGGGTTGACCAAGAATGCAACTTTTGAGAACGGTAAAACGAAGCGAACAGGGTTATATATCTGCCTCTAATAAGCTTTTCTACAATGTTCAACTTCAACCAAAAACAGTTGGATTTTAAATCAAATAGTTCAATTTTCAAGGCAGAAATACAAGTTTTTTTAGAATACCAGTTGAATCTTTAACCCGAAAAGTTGAATTTTCAGCAAAATAGTTGACTTTTTAACAAAATAATTAAATTTTCAACAAAATAGATGAAGTTTTAACCAAACAGTTGAATTTTCAACCTGCAAAGATGAATTCTCAAAAAATAGGATTTGATATTTCAAGCAAAAAAGATTAAATTTCTACCTAAGAGATTAATTTTTAAACCAAATAGACGATTCATTGACCAAGAAGATTAATCTTCTACCATAAAAGATGAATTTTTAAACAAATACATTTTTGACCAAAAATGAAAAAGTTAAATTTCCAATAAAAAATGAAAAATGTGGATATTTAGTTTCAAAATTAATTTCCAACAAAATAATAAAATTTTTAACCTAATAGTTGAATTTTCAAACTACAAAAATGAATTCTCAACAAAAAGTGTAATAGTTGATATTTCAACCAAAAGAAGATGAAATTTCTACCAAAAGAGATGAATTTTTAGACCAAAAAGGCGAACTTTCAACCAAGAAGATAAATTTTTTACCAAAAAGAACGAATTTTCAATAAAATACATAAATTTCAAAACTAACAGTTGAATTTGCAATTAGAAAGATGAATTTTCAGGCCAAAATGGAGAAGTTAAATTTTTAGTAAAAAAAATTAATTGTCAATAAAAAGAAAAATTTCAAACAAAGAGATGCATTTTCAATTAAAATGATGAATTTTCCCATTAAATTGTTAAACTTTCAAGCCAAAAGAAAAATTTTACATTTAATCAAAAACAAAGAAATTTCAAACTCAGAAGATTAGTATTCTACCAAAAACGAAAATTTTCAAGTAAAAAAGATAAATTTTCAACCAAAAATTGATACGTTACGTTTTCTGTTGAAAAAATTAGTTTTGAACAAAAACAAATGAATATTCAAAAAAATAATTAAACTTTTAAACAAACAGATGGGCATTCAAAGGAAAAAATCAATTTTTAACAAGGTAATTCAAATTTTACCCAAGTAGTTGAATTTTCAATTTAAAAAGATCAATTTTCAAAAAATAGGTAACGCTTCAACCAAAGAAATACATTTTCAACTGAAATGATGAATCATAGACTTAAATAGTTAAATTTTCAATTAAAAAAATTAATTTTCATCCTGAAAAGAACGGATTTTTAACCAAATGGATAAATTTCTAACTACAATTCTGAATATTTGACAAAAAAAAAAAAGATTTTTGCAAAGAGTGGTTCAACCTTCAAAAAAGTGATTTAATTTTCAATAAAAAATGACGAATTTTCCACAAATAATGTAACAGTAAATATTTCAACAGAAAAAGACGAATTATCAAAAAAACAGTTGAATCCTCAACCGAAGAAGATTAATTTTCAACCAAATAGATGCATTTTTATCGAAAGAAGATGCATATTTATTAAAAAAGATGAAGTTTTAAATTGCAAAAACCGAATTTTCAACAAAAGGTTACTTTTCTACAAATTACTTTAATTTTCAACCAAACATAATGACTTTTAACTAAATCGCTCAATTTTCAACCGAATAATTAAATTTTTTACTCAAAATATAATTGTCAGGAGAAAGCAACTACAAAAAATGAAATAGAATAACAAGGCAAATACATATTATTTCAAAAACCAGATTCTCAATCTTGTAATATTTTTACCATAGAATCATTTACAATCGGAATAAAACAATTTTAAAATCAAAATTTCAAATTTATTGTACTTCACAGTGTTATTAAAAGTGCCTTCTATAGAAATTCCCTGAATTGTGTCAAATTGCTTTAAAAATCCCTGACCCCTGACTTTCCATAGACGATAGGAATTCAAAGGATTCAGATACAAACAAATTCAAAGATAATGGGCTCTTTGCATGAAGGTCTTGCTCCAACTCCACCTAAGTTTTCAAACCTTTCCAAAAAGACCAAAGTTTGCAAATTTCGTTTCTTCGCTACCAAATGACCAAATTAAGTTATCCAACGAAGGTGAAGGATAAGAACCGATATGATCAACACAGTTGGTGCTGCCACCTGTAACACCTGCCTTCCGCAGGTGAAGGTTTCCAGCTAAAGCAGCGTGAAGCCGCAGGATCAGCAACCCGACCAGTACGAGTTCGCGTTCTTCTTCTCAGCTTCAACTAGCTCAGTGGCTCCCAAACCTTCCCGGTGTCTCAACTCACCTGGTAAACGTGTGTCCAAGATCGGAAAAGTAAAGTGTTCCAACTGTTCCACAAACCCTTCAAGTGTCCCCTTAAGACCTTAAGTTTCCTCATTTTTTAATTGTGCCGGTATCAGTTTCAAAAATACTATAAACAACTTTTTAAGCCCTTCGAGTTCATAGCGTCCATCCAAGAATAAGATATAGATTACAAAAGTGCGACTGCGGAAGTCGATCCAGATTCTTCAAGAAAGGTGAGCGCCGTAGGCGTAGGGTACAGAAGAAAAAGAAAACGATGCTGAAGCAATGCAGGTAAAAAAATTACTGTTCTCTTCAGATGGTTTAGATTTAGTTTTATGACAAATCTCCAGACGGTACATTCTATTCTCTTTATGTAACTTTATGTAACTCTTTGTACTGGAGGACTCGTGACTCTAAAAGAGAAATATGCGATTTGGATTCCTGGGAAGAGATCAGCAATTTGATGGATGTTGGATGATGATAAATCAGTCGAAGCTCAATAAAGAACACAGTAAATCCCAGGGATATTTTTTATCTGAAGTTGGATAAGAACGTAGCAAAAAATTGACAACTACAATTATCCGCTGTTGGATAATTTTTATCCGCGGATGATTGTAGTGTTCAATTGTTTGCAACTTTTTTAAATCCAACTTCAGACGAAAAATATCTTTGGGATTAACTGTGTAGAGATATTAATGAAGAAAAAGAATTGGGCAAGACTGAAGTCGTCCTTATACGGAAAATACAGACAATGTACCTGACAATAGTCAAAAACTTTTGAAATCCAAAGTGCGACTATGCAAATTGGGAAAATAACTGACAATCTTTTCATGAGAGGTATTGAAATGAATTTAATGTTTAAAGAATATTAAAAGAAAGAACAAAATTATTAGTAAAGAAGGCACTTCATATCATACCAAGGGGCTAACATAATGTACTTCAGCACGCTTTGCAATTCGGATTGTGAAGCATGTAATCCGAAAATTTTAGGGTGATAATTTACAAGGGGGGAGGGGCGTAAATTGATACTGTTACGTTTTTTTAAAACAAATCAACCCTGTAGGAAATCCACGTATCAAAAATTATAACAGAACGTCAACGTTCAGTAATTACAATAAAATATTGCATAAACATATCCATAAAAACAAAGTTTTTGACAATTTTCGAAATTACTACTACCCCCAAAATTATTTACAAAATTTAAGTTCATCAGGCTTTGTTCTATTTATACCCTTATAGATTCAGTCGTACTAAAAACATCTAAAATCTTTATTAAAGAATTTCAATCTTCTAAATTATGGTTCAAAATATAAAGTTATTATAGTAAATAACACTATTCTCTAAAATAACCACAAGAAAAATTTGTTAACACAAGGTCAGAATTTTATCTTTAAAATGAACTTCAGGAAAATAGAACATATTAAACAATTGGGATGTGTGCTAGTAATTAAAAAGTACTAAAACACGAACAGCGCGTTTATAACACATTTCTTATTTTCATTGACTAATTATCAAATTAAAATGTATGCTTTCATTAAAAGTACTACGAAATTTAATTAATAATCAAAAATCAAAGTTAATTTCAGATTTTGTTTTGTAATAAGATATTCTTAAAAGACATACACTCAGAAAAAAGATTCTTTGGTTCAAAGAAATTTCTCTTGATTCAAAGATATTGTTTGTTGTTTCAATATAAACTTTTCTTCCATTTAAAATAATTTCCTTGAGTTTGGAAATAATTTTGTTAAATGCACGGTTTACTTAAATAAAATGAATTTTTTTTTTAATGATTCTTGAATTCTGAACCTTTCTGATGTTTTCCATTTTTGACACTGATACATTTTAAAGGTATTTACAATTCAAAAGTCGCCAATTTGTTTGATTTTGAATGTTTATAGTTTAAAATCATGAATTTTTAAACATCAGTTTGAAATGGGCCTATCTTGAAGATTTGCAATTGCAAATTTTTAATGTGTATAATTTAAAATTTTTCTTTAATAGTTTAATTCTAATGATTTACAATTGAAAAAATCTTTAATTTTAAAGATGTATAAAGCAAAACCCTTAAAACAGGATGATTTTGAAGATCAAAAGTCAGAAATTTTCAATTATAAATCTTCCGAATAAAAAAATTTTAAATGTAAATCATAAGAATTACAGAATTTTTTAATTGTAGAACTTAAAACTTGCATGATGTTTATTTGTTTTACGTATCAGATTTACAATTCAAAGTTCTACTATTTTGCAGAGATACAATAATTTAAAACATATGAAATTTCATGTAATTCAATTTTCAAGATTTATATTTTAAAGGTATATAATTGAAAACATTTTTATTAACAGTTTGATTCTGAAGATTTATAGTGGAAAATTCTTGAATTCTCAAGATTTCCAATCGAAGACTTCAGTATTCAATGTGTGTAATAGAAAATAATGCAATTTTGAATGATTTCAAATTGAAATTTATTCAACTTTATAGATTTGCAATTGAAAATAATAAATTATAATAAAAAATCGTGTAAAATTCTCTTATTAAAAGGTTTTTTAAAAAATATTTAAATCCTTCCCAGCCCTTTATACTATTTTAAAAAATCACTGTAATTTTTTTAATTCATTTAATTTCTTTTTGTGGCTTTCATAAATTGATGAATCGAAACCATTTCTTCGCTTTCTTCTACATTACATTCATATTTTCCCTGCAATCAAAAACAAATGGTTGCTTGAATATAAACCCATCATTTTGTGCCAGAAGGTATAGCAGTGTTCCAAATAAATAATATATCATCAAAAGTAAAGTCTTTCGAGGTCTCAGATTAACCGTAAAATTATATATTTGGCTTAAAAAAAAAGAAAACATGTTAACCAACTCATCTGACCGAAAAATTGTATACATTATAATTATGAGTCATTAAGATATTTATTACGAACATTAATTCGATTTATATAGAAATTCAAACTCTTCTCTAATTGCATAGTGACTTGCTTTTCCAATAGAATTATACGCCCAAATTGTAGGATTCACTACAATTAAATTTATAACGATATATGAGTAGTGAAATTTTAGAAAAGATAAAAACTATTTTTTTATATTTGCTGCGTGTCGTTGACCCAAAATTTTGTGACGACTAGCCAAACTTCCGAAAAATATTGGAGGACTCATCGCGAATTTCTAGAGGTCGAAACGATTCGTTTTATATTAAAAAATTGCAATAAATAATGGAAAACAATTGTCTACTTTTTAATATTTGATTGCTCAATTCCATCTGCGTTTAATAAATTAGCAAATCTGCAGTTCGCGAATCGAGTTCCGCTATACGCTCTGAAAATGACGTGGTTGACCTTCGCGACTCGCTGTTTCATCCGTCATGCTAACGAAATGAAAAGAATTATTGAGACTTTTTTTTCCATAAAAAATACAGAAAAAAATTAACTTTCATTAAAAAAAAAATATGTCAAAACTTACTGAAACCAAATTGAGCCACAATTGGTTCATTTTGAACAGTCTGAACTTTGAATATATTTCAGCTTTCACATTGATCATGATACCAAAAATAGGTGAAGTTCAAAATATAAAAAATGTTGCTGAAACACAATTGAACTTTTAGTTATTTCTGTGAACTTGTTCGCCTTTTTGTTTTTTTTAGTTTCCTGAATTACTTTAGGAATTTTCCGATTTCAAAAAGGTACGCTACAATAGCAAATATTTTTGCGAATAGAGTGGAATTCAGTCTTGCTTGAAATTAGGATCGAAGAATCGGTTATTGACTTTTTGTGGCAGCCTCACCTTTTTTTCTGTTATATTGGAAAATATCGGAAGCATGGGTAATATTTGAGGGACTATTCACTGGGCAGTCTGTGAATTCCACTGATTTCTATTGATTGGCAATAAGTAAAAGGGAGACAGCAATATATAGCAATTTTTTTTAATAGAGAGATAGACTGAATATTCCATGTGTGATTTTCCCCGAAAAAACATCCCTTCGGTTATATTGGAAGCAATATTTTTCTGGAGGAATTCTTCACTATTTACTTTTTTATTTCACTTTTCGTTATTGAAAACGATACAGTTGATTATCAGAATACTTGATACAGGGCTGCTGCAAACATTTATTTTCAAAATTCTGTAACTTTTCCCTGATAAATATTTGATTTTCCCTGATGATTAATCTACAAAGAATAATATTTTTATTTTGTAACCCTTTTAACATAAAATATTTTATAAATGGGAGGAGACCATTTGAGATTAAAATTTATTAATTCAACCAAAAAAACATTACTTTTCTACCCTAAAATATGAATTTTCAACGAAACAGTTGGATTTTTGATTAAGAAATAAAATAATTCAATTTTGAACGAAGCAATTGAATTCTTAACTAAATTGTTGCATTTTAAATAAAGAATATAGAAATTTAAACAAAAACAGTTGCATTTCAGCAAAATAATTAAATTTTCAGAATACAGTTGAATTTAAAACAATAGAAAATGAATTTTCAATCCAATAGGACAAATTTTCCACAAAACAGATGAATTTTCGACCAAAAAAGATGATTTTCTAACAAAATACTTAAATTTTCAACAAAATAGTTGATGTTTCTATCTACAAAGATGAATTCTAATCAAAAATGTAAGAGTTGATATTATAACCAAAAAAAGATGAAAATTCTACCTAAGGAGATGATGTTTAAAACAAGAAGATGAATTTCTAACCACGACGAATTTTCTGTAAAAAAAAAGTGGAATTTTCGACCCGAATATGTAAATTTTCAACAAAATAGTTTAATTTTGAACCAAGCAGTTGATTTTTTAATCGAAAAAGAGGAAATTTCCAACCAGGAAGGTTAGTTTTATACTGAAAAAGATGAATCTTCAAATAAAAAAAGGTCAATTTTCAACAAAAAATATCAAAGTTACATTTTCAATTAACGAAATTTATTTCAAACAAAGAAAACCGCTTTTTTAACCAAATAGTTCAATTTTCAATCAAAGAGATGAATCTTCAACAAAAGAATATGAATTTTTAACGAAGAATATTATAGTAAATATTTCAAACAAAAAAGATTCAAATTTTAGATAAAAAACAGTTGATTTCTACCAAAAAATGCGAATTTTTCAACAAACTTGTTGAATCCTCAACCAAAGAAGATTCATTTTAAACTAAACAGTTGCATTTTTATCCACAAGAGGATGAAAGTTCAGCTAAAACAGATGAAGTTTTCAACAAAAAAGACGAATTTTCCAAATATTACTTGAATTTTTTTTTATTATATCAATCAATCTTTTATAAATGGAATATAGAGCAATTTCAAATAAAATTTTTAATTTATTATGCTTGACAATTATTTAAAGTCCCTTTTATAGAAGTCCTTTTTATATTGCCAACGGCAACACCAAGCTGAAAACACCAGTTCCCGTGAGATCACTGAAGTTAAGCAGCGTTGGGCGCGGTTAGTACTTGGATGGGTGACCGTTCGGGGAATACTGCGTGGTGTTGGCCCGTCGTGGGTGTGGTGGACCCACACTGGTAGTATTTAT
The DNA here is from genome assembly GCA_932178445.1 of Andricus quercusramuli. NCBI lineage: Eukaryota > Metazoa > Arthropoda > Insecta > Hymenoptera > Cynipidae > Andricus > Andricus quercusramuli. The sequence goes on along the minus strand of CAKNXH010059844.1, from coordinate 60,441 downwards.
CCACCTAGAAACACTACCCGAATCGGGTAGTGAGGCAATGAACTTTCGAGTTCGAAATGCTAATCAATTTTTTTTTTTATAGAAATTCCCTAACATTTGCCAGAATTTTTTTTAAATCCTAGACTTTTCCCCTATTTTCAGGTTTTTCCTGATCCCGTTGTTAGCAGAACAATCATTGGATCAATTAGAGGGCTTCTAATCACCAAAATAAAAAATAAAAATGAATTGGATTGTCAATTATAACAGATAAAAATGGAACTACGAGAACGTGACCCATTTTTACCAGCAAGCTTGTTTAAATAATGAATGAAATTGCTTGGTAGGCAATATTACTTATTTCCATATCACAAACCCGTTCAACCAGTGCTAGTCGTATTCATTACACTTGCACTTTAGTAGGTTTTTGCTGACCTAGAATAAAAATAGATATAAACAAAAGTAGAATCAGATAATGGTCGAGAGGAAAAGTGATGTATTTGCTTTTTCGCAGCAAACCGATTTGAAATTTTCTCTCGTATCTAGATCAGCTTTTGCATTGTATATATTAAATGCCATCCCAGGAAACAAAAATCCATTCACTTGCTTTGAATGAACTGAAAAAAATGGTTCAGCTGTCCCAGCTATAGAAGTTTAGCTGGATTTCGTCTTCTAAGAAAATATAGCTGTGTTACCTAAATTTCTAGCTGTGTCACCTAAATATCTAGCTGTTTTAGCTAAATTGTTCCATCTAGAAATTATCTAGATACATTAGCTAGATAATTTCTAGATGGAAAAATCAGCTAAAACAGCTAGATGTTTAGGTGACACAGCTAGAAAAGGTAACACAGCTATATTTTCTTAGAAGACGAAATCCAGCTAAACTTATAAGTCTTATTAAGTCTAGCTGGGACAACTAAACAATTTTTTTCAGTGCGGGTTTCAAAGTCATCTGAATAGTGTATCTGTCACTGGAATTCCAGATTGTCGCCGATTGGTTTTTCACTTGTTATTATTTTGTTGACAGACTTGTATGCGGCAAAAGCTAGAACTAAAAAAGCTAAACCAATTCGCAAGCCAATTCAGTTGTACAAATCTCAATCTGCAATTGTCAGATACGCAATTCACGGAGTCGCCTTTTCAATGGGTTCTTTTTTCCTTGAGATGTACACAATTCTATCGGATTGTGTTTGGAAGCATTGTGTGGTTAACTTTCGTGAATGTAAGCGGACAATAATGTCGAAAGGAAAGACGATGTTGGTTATGACCCAGTTTTACAGACGATGGTCACGCGTCTATAAGAAAGAATTTCGCCGATACAAGAGAGGAAACGACTGTACAAACGAGTTGCATCACGCGAATCAGAAACGAACCAACAATCCTCATGTGTTGTCCTGTTAACGTCCAGATTAATTCTCAAGTTATTTCTGCCCTGATAGGAACTTTAATAAGACCTGTGTCCGATATTCCAGATTTCTTGAATGTATAAGAAATGCATGATGAAGAGTGTCAGTGGAGTGAATGAGGCCTGAAACAATAGACCTTGGATACTAAATGGGCCCGAGTGGAGAGCTTTACATGATGACTTTCTGAAACTCCTCGCCTGGGGTGATCGCTAAAGAGATTGATCAGCGCCCAGGGTCGGCGCAGTGTTGCGGAACGAACGTGTTATTTGAATGAACAACACGGAAATTCTAGATAATGATAATAATAGGAAATAAAATAAAAATGAGTCATCTATCAGAGATTTATTATAGGGAGCGTCCACATATTATTTATTACTCAAAGGAGGGGGTGGGGTTGTCCTATCGTCACAAAGTGTCAAATAGGTGACATATCCATGTCGGTAGATTAAAGATTAATATTATTGAAACAAAAAAAGTAAGTCTTCTATTTTAATTGAGTAGTTCATTTTCAGCCAAGACAGATGAATTTTTAACAGAATAGTTGAACTTTCAACAAAATAATTAAATTTTCAACAAAATAGTTTAATTTTTTTATCAAATAGCTGAACTAAAAAACTAAAAAAATCAATTTTTCACCGAGAAGATTAATTTTCTACCACAAGACGAGTTTTCAACAAAATACATGAATTTTCAACTAAAAAAGATAAGTTTTCAAACAAAAATGGAATAGTTAAATTTTCACTTTAAAAAATTACTTTTCAATAAAAATAAAAAGGAATTTTTAACAAGTTTAATTCAGCGAAACAGGATGATTTTTTAACAATTTAGTCGAATCCTCAACCAAATAAATGAATTTTTAACAAACAAGATTAATTTTCTAACCAAATAGACGAACTTCTAACAAAACAGATCAGTTTTCAAGATAACAATTCGAATGTTTCAAGAAACAGTTGAGTTTTAAACCGGAAAAGAAGAATTTTCACCAAGAAAGATAATTTTAATTGAAAAAATGTGAATTTTCAACGAAAAAAAAAGAATTTTAAGCCAGTTGGATTCAACTAAAGAAGCCAAATTTAAAAAAAAGTTGAATCTTAAACAAACAAAAAATGAATTTTTAACCGCTGCATTTTTAGATAAAAACTTGAATTTTAACGAAAAAAAACGAATTTCCAACAAAATAGTTATATTTTTAAAATAAATTGTTTGATTAAAAAAATGAATTTTCGACAAAAAATTTAATTTAGAACCAAATAGTTTAATTTTCGAACAAGAATATGAATTTTGGACAGGTAAGTTAATTTTCAACCAAATAGCTTAATTTTCTAATAAATTGTTGCAGTTTCAAGCCGAAACAACGAATTTTCTACAAAACTACTGAATTTTCAACCCAAAAAGATGAATTTTCACAAAAATAGATGAATCCTCAACCAAAAAAGATTGATATTCAATCAAGCAGTAGCATTTTAAACCAAAAGGGATAATTTTTGAACCAAAAAGGATGAATTTACAGCCAAGAAGATTAATTTTCAACCATAAAAGATCAATTTTCATCCAAAAATTGAATAATTACCTTTTCAGTAAATAAAATTAATTTTCAACTCAGAAGAAAACGAATTCTTAGCAGAATAGTTAAAACGTCAACCAAAGAGATCCATTTTCAACAAAAATGATGAACTGAAAAAAAAGAAATTTTTAAGGAGAGTTCAACATTTAACCAAGAAGATTAATTTTTTATAGAAGAATATGGATTTTCAACAGAATGCATGAATTTCCAAGCAAGTACTTGAATTTTTAACTAAAAAAGATGAATTTTTTCAACCAAATAGTTGAATTTTAAACTGAGAAGAGAAATTTTCAATCAAAAATGGAATAGTTAAATTTTCAGTTAAAAAATTAATTTTCAACCAAAAATGAAACGAATTTTCAACCAAACAGTTCAATTTTCAACAATGGAGGTGAATTTTCAAACAAAACAAAAACTGTTTACAAAGTACTTCAACTTTCTAGCGAGTTTTTCACTGTCAGAAATTCCCTGTTCAGAAGAAATTGCTTGTTCGAAAGTGAACCTGAAACGAAAATTATAATTCTTTACAGAAATTCCTAGTTATATATCAGAATTTATCATTCTAGTAGAAAATTCGCCAACCTGAAGTCAAAATTATAATTCTTTGCGGAAATTGCCTGTCCAAATTGTTACAATTACATATATTTCTCTACTGAAATTACCTGTCCCAAACTCAAAAGTATAATTCTTTCCTGAAATCTCCGATTCCAATTCAGAATTATATTTCTTTTAGAAAAATCTCTGCTCCAACTAAGAATGAGAGTAATAAAATATATGAACTCATTTTTAATTTGCATATTAGTACATACGAGATAAAACAAAATTCTCATCACTAAATTAAATTCCGGTCATGAATAAATTTTTATTCTTTTGAGAATGGCAGAATTGAAATCAATTTAATCATTTCTAATGTCATGAGACGACTTCAAGGATGAAGTTAATTAAATTCCAACCATGAAGTATTAATTATCAAGATTTTAATCCAGAACATTTCCTTTAAACTAGAAGTGAATTAAAATGAATTGAAATGATTACAAGTATCCTAGAATTTGCAAAGTTTTGAATCCAAAAACATTTCGTCTTTGACCATTTTTGAAATCATTTTAATTCACTTCAAACAATACTTTTTTAGCGGGGACCGATTTTTTAGTTATACTTTCCAATGTATGGATAGAGACAATAAATTCCGAAAGTGTTGCTGTAATTTTTAGGCCAATTGAACTTTAAAATTTTCTAAAAATAAGATAATAATTTTATAGCGGAAAAATAACGAGATGAAAAAGCCAAAGATACACTGGTCCAGATGAAAAAAATCAAAGATAAAAACTAAAAAGCATTAAAAAATAACATTGAATCTTCAAACATCTGTTCACACTAGCATTACAAAATATAAATCAGTGTCATTTCTTACTGGCGTTATTTAAGTGGAATTCAGTACAAGAGCATATTTTCAGGTGCATCTTTCGTCCTTTTTTACAGCTATAAAAAGAAGATAAGATTGTCAAACGAAAAGACCCGTTAAAGTAAATATTGAGTTAGGTTTGACATTATTTCAACTTCAATACGTTCAACAGTGTTGGCACTTAACCCACTTAATTCATAACAGCTTCCGCGGAATATCTCTTACTTTTTTCCACATTAAACACTGATAACTAAAATCTGAAAATATAATAATTAGAGTACTAGTCCAACCGTAGCTTAATTGGTCAATTCTACCAAAATTCTGGGATGTTCAAACGGTTCAAACGCAGGGTGGCTGCAGAACATCATTTTCAAAATTCCCTGACTTTTCGCTGACCATTGATATTTAAAGACCAGCATTTGAATCTTGTAAAATTCATAGCATACACGCCATAGACTCTTTCATAAACGGAATAAAATTATCTTAGATGCAAATTAAAAAATTTTCTATTTATTTATTCCAACCATAAAAGATTAATTTTCAATTCAAAAGGACGAATTTTCAATAAAACAGTTGGATTGTTTAGAAAAAAGATTAATTTCTAACACAATGGTTAAATTTTCAACAAAATAATTAAATTTTCAATAAAATCATTTAATTTTCAACAAATTCGTTGCATTTTCAACCAAGTATAGTTAAATCTTTAAGTCGAAAAGACGAATGTTTTAGAAGACAGTACAATTTTAAACAAAGAAAGATACATTTTTAACTAAGAACTATTTTTACACGGATGAAATTTCAACCAAAAAAGAGGAGTTTTTAACAAAATACCTAAATTTTCAAGAAAATATATAAATTTTTAACAAAATAATTGAGTTTTAAACCAAGTACTTGAAATTTGTACTAATACATATAAATTTTCAACCAAATAGTCGAATTTTCAATAAAAAAAGATTGAATGTCAACCAAAAACAGCTGCATTCAAAACCAAATAGTTACATTTTCAAGCTAAAAAGACAAATTTCTCAGGAGACCGTTGAATTTTCAACAAAAAGATGAATTCTTAACAAGAATTGCAATAGTTGAAATTTCAACCAAAAATAAAAACGAAATTTCAACAAAAAGTCCAATTTTCAACCAAAGAGTTGAATTTACAACAAAATATTTAAATTTTTAGTAAAATAGTTGAATTTTTAATAAAAAATGTATTATTTGATATTTCAACCAGAAAAGATTCAGTTGCTACCAAAAGAGATTAATTTTGAAACCAAAAAGACGATTTTTTTCACCAGAAAGATTAATTTTCTACCGAAACATGAACAGAATATACACATTTTTGAACAAATAGTTGAATTTTCAACCAGAGATGAGTCAACTAAAATAATAAATTTTCCCACAAAAAAGACAAAGATTTTTCAGTCAAAACAGAAAAAAGTTACATCCAAATTGTTGTACTTACAAGGCAAAAACAAAACATAGAGAAAAGACATTTTAAGTTAAATTAATTAATTGTAAACAAAAGAAAAAATTAATTTCTAAACAAAATAGTTGACTTTGTAACAAAGTAGTTCAACTTTTACCCAAGTATAGTTGAATTTTCATTTTAAAAAAATCAATCTTCAACAAAATAGTTAAGCTTTTTAAAAAAAAAAATGTGAATTAACAACGAATAATGCAATAGCAGATATCTCAACCAAAAGAGATTTTTATTTGAAAAAAAAACCGTCGAATTCAACCAAAAAAGACGAATTTTTCAACAAAATAGTTGAATCCTCAACCACATAAAATTAATTTTCAATCGCATTTTAAACACCCAAATATGAATTTTCAACAAAAATTCAATTCTCTACCAAGACAAATTCATTTTCAACCCAAAAAGACTTTTCTCGAGAAAAGAATTTTCAACCAAATAATGAAATT